>JASCZW010009683.1:0-40952 GCA_034211315.2 Aedes japonicus | reverse complement strand
GAATTTCCGGGAAGTTCTTTAGAGAACTTCAGATAATTCTTCAGAGAAATTTAGGAAAATTCTTCAGGGTATTTCAGGTAGAGTATTTTTAGAGATACTTCAGGATAGTTCTTCATTGAAATTCAGGGTAGTTCAGTATAGAAGTTCGGGAAGTTCTTCAGAGAACTTTGGGGAAGTTTCAGAAAACTCAGGGAATTTCAGAAGTATTTTCAAAGAACTTCGGGGAAGTTCTTCAGAGAACTTTGCGAAAGTTCTTCCGAGAACTTAGGTGAAGTTCTTCAGAGAAGTTTGGGAAGTTCGTCAGAGAACTTCGGGGAAGTTCTTCAGAAAACTTCTTGGAAATTCTTCTGGAGATTTGTTTCTGAGAAGTTCTGGGAAGTCCATCAGAGATGTTCAATGTTATTGGTAAATTCATTGCTTTGAGGTTTCAAATTATTTGTAGTACCGGTTCTTTGAGCAGCAAAAATTAAATGAAATTGAAATTACAGATATGTTAAAAATTCGTATTTTATGTAAAGAGAAGTGGCTGTCAATTTCACATGATTTTTAAGGAAAAATGACAATTTTCCAATTGTGTAGGAGCGTTGGACGGAAAACACGTCAGTATGAAAGCCCCTGCAAAGAGCGTCAGTGATGATTTAAATTATAAAAAGCAGTTCAGCATCTTTATAATGGCTATAGTGGATGCAGAATACAAGTTTACGTATGTCATCATAGGAGCAAATGGAAGATTCAGTGATGGTGGGGTATTTGCTGATTGTTCTTATGCAGGATCTTTGGCTCCTGAGATGCCTGTTTCGGATCCGATGGTGGGCAAGTTGTATAGCTCACTGATGCGAGGACGATCGCCTGCTCTTGAGATATTCTGAATAAAATGGAAGGCTCAGGCAGGAACTCGTGACCGTAAGCACACGTACCGCATCCAAGAAACCGACACCGATCTTCGTTGGGTTCCGTAGAACATTACGAACAAACCTACGCTGACCAGACTCCAGCGTTGCAATCCAACAACGTTGGTAAGGACTCCAAGAGAACGACACTACTTTTACATTTTTTGATGATCTTTTCACGTCTTTCGCGTAAAATAATCTACATCCTGGAAGTTGAAGATGAGAGAGTTCATTGATGAACAGCGTAGGTATTGGTGAAACTTTCCCAAAGCGATGATCCGATTAACACGCACTGCACCCGATTCGTCAGGTATGATTCAAGCCTACAAGGTAACCAATACTCATTAGCATATGCAGTAAATCAACCCTAAATCTGCATTTCAGATAACTATAATTAGAAGAAAAATTAGTAATCTCCATTTAATTTCAACTACCTTTGCTTATCTTCGACAGATAGCGTATTTCGTTCATTACTGCAGACTTCTTCAGTGTCTCGTTACTAATAACTCGACTGGTACTGAGACACTGAAGAAGTCTGCACATTGTAGACAAAATACGCGTATCTGTCGAAGACATGCAGCGTAGTTGGAATTAAATGAGATTACAATTTTTCTTCTAATTCATAGTTACAAGTATTCCACTAAACAGCTCAAACCCTCAGGATGCATTTCAGATACTACAAGCATTATATCAGCATCTTCAATGCTATCTGTTGTAACGTTGAATTTCAAATGCTATTTAATGCTTGTAACCTGTAATAAGCATTTCAAATGCAAAATAGCATTAATGAAGCATTATCATAGCATTGCAGTAAAGTTGCCGTATATTGAGCCAAAAACGGTATTTATGTTGCATTTAAGGTGACTTAATTGCTTGATAGGCTGCCGTTAAGATGCTTTGAAACTGTTTATTGGTTACCTGGACTGCCTGCAGAAGTGGAAAAATACCAAGTTTTTCGAGCTTTACCAGCGAAATGTCATGGTCCACACGATCAAATGCTGCTTTCAAAACTGAATAAACAGCAACGATTTGACCACCAGCGTCACCATGGTACGAACACAAATTTAAACGAACTCGGTTAAATGCGTAGCAACAGATCGTTTGCGGTATAAACCGTGATGAGCCGTTGAAATGTAAGTTGCAGGAATTGTATAAAGCATCGTACATGATGAATTCAAACATTTTAGACCAAAAACACACACGGAAAAAAATCCGTGCCCAGATTCATGAACTGCCGTCATGGATTCGAAAACAAGCAAAAATACACCGTTAACTTAATCACGGTATCATGATCTAAATGACGTTTAAAGGGAAACATCCTGAAAACATGAACTAGTTCACGGTCCGTTTTCGTTTTCGGGAACGTTTTTTTCTGTGCAGAGATGTGATCTCTTTGTAGTTTTCAACATTTCGTTTATCACCCTTTTTGAGAAACTTTCCACTCACCGGGAAACTTACTTTCATGCAGTGACCGTGAGAACAGTTTGACCAATGTTATAGCTAGCGAATTGGAGCAGTTTTTCAAAATGGCCGACAGATTCCCCTGCAGTATACGAAATTTTTAGCTTTCCGAGAGCAGGCATGACGGCGTGTTCGTCAATATTTAATGCATGAAAATCAAAAGCATTACTCGGAGTGTATTGAGTCGCGGGTGCTATTTGAACGGAAGTGGCTGAGGGGTGATTGAAGGTACTCTTCAAATGCTTAGCAAATAGCTGATATTTAACCAGCTCTAGCTAAGCAACCTGTTTGCGCTTGGAGTTCACAAACGACCAAAATCCTTCAGGGTTTCTACGAAGAGATGACTGCTTACGAATAACGTATCGACGATACAGGGAACGGTTGTCAACACGGTACTAAATTGTGAGCGTCTCCGGCAGTCGCAATGTCGCAATATTTTCACTCTGACACGTTTGAGTTGACGCAAACGGCTATTGGACCATGGTCGCTTTAGGCGACAAGAAGTTCAGTAATTATTTCGCGAACTACGTGGCTGAAGTAGTATTCGCGGCACCTTCAATGCAATCAGAACCATTGATGGGATACCAATCGATACGAGAGATAGCAGAACAAACATCGGCAGAACGGCGGTAGTCGTACATCTGGGAAACGTCGGCGCAGTCGTCAAACGTAGTTGAATCTGGGAGGTCACTAAAAGCGATTCAATAGTTTCAGAAGCAAAGCCGAAAAATGCCGAGGAATTGTGGTTCGTGGGCTGCAATAACTGACTCTGGTGCCAAGCCTTTGTGGACTCGATGCCGAAACGATATGTGCAACTGTCAATAAGAACAGAGGCTATGCTACACTGGGGGCGACCCTCGACTTAAATTGTAATCTTAATTAATGAATTACCAAAACCGGTTCGTACATACAAGTACTATATGACTTCTTAAAACTGTTTACTAAGAAGAAATTTCAAAATAATACACAGGCTGACTATGGCTTTTTTCACGAACCGCTGATTATTCTGAACACAACGATAAGTGAATTCAAACTTCTTTGAAGATTTCAAACATAAGATTCAATCCTTATTATAAATCACCTAGTGTTGCGCCCGGCAAACACATTACATAAACAAAGTTACAGCAGACCTAATTCAAACACACTCCTTTTTTCACACACAATCATCGCGAAGGCCTTTCAACAGTTCCGTGTAAACAAAAATGTCATTGAATTTCGGATGTGCGAAAAGCCGGTCGGCCTCTATAGCCTCGGCAATCGTCGCCTCTGTACACAATGAAAATGACTATATTGTTGATGACTGGATTAGACACTCTTCGCACGTTGCGCTTCAGGGGGAGAGGCGAGGCGCATCAGTCAATATGTCTCGGTATTCTAGTCCGAAAAAATCATAAAAAAATATATAAACACATACAAAGTTTATCGCCTGTCTAGGCCGACTGCCCGTAGATGTTGACTTTCGAGCAATGCTTCGTTTTTCGATTATTACCAAGTGACCTCATTTCAGTGCTGTTTTTTTTTGTCAGTTTAATATCTTCCAGCTGTCGATAGATTTCTGCTGTGAGAAACATGCCGCATACCGAGCGTCCGCCAGAAGTTGTCGATAAAAATAGGCTACATTTTTCATGCGACTTACAAATGGTTCTATGCTACACCGAAATATCACACATCGTCAGATGCGCGAACGAACGAACCGAAAGTGGTCACTTTGAAGGACCCAAACATTCCAGTAGTAAACATTGGCCAAATGGAATCAAAACAAAACGATAAATAATAATTTCCTAAGTTGTTTTGCTGCCTCTCGAGAGCTGGGCAATAAATTAGCACACGAGATCGCCCGAGCATGCTGCCGCCACACATGGATCAAAATAATGGAATGGGTTGTTTGGTGGGTAGGGTTTTGGAACTAGTTCTTGTCCTAGTTAAGGAGACGTTCGAATTTGTGATTCCAAATTCGTCCAACGTGCTGGACAATGAAGTAGTGCATTGCCCAATGAAGCTGCCTACCTCTACTCTGCATACATTGTAGCACCATCAAAATGCATATCGCAACAAAGTATCACCCTCGATTGACACTGCAGTCATAATTTGCTTCATTTCCCTGGCCAACCAATGGGAACAGCACGCACGTGCCACTAACTGCAGACAACATTTGCCTATGCTATTAGACACATTTATGGCTCTTCGTCACGTCTAGAAATTGCAATCACATCCCACAACAGAACCGCAACCAGAGACCAGCAGACTGTATAATGAGTTGTGTGCAAAAGAAAATCGCGTTTCAAATTGTTGTGAGCGAACTGTAAACATTGAGCGTGTCATTTTTTAATAGACACGTCCGTCCGCTTCCTGAATCCTGCATCCATCCTTAACCCACAAGCGTCCACCGTCCGTTTAAAGGAATCAGCGGATAGGCCCTTTTCCACTGGTAGGTCGATAGTTTTAGAATTGACTAGTAGAATGGGAAACGCTGCCGCATGCCAATAGGAATAGGAAGGAATGAGGAAGCGGTCATAAATTAAATGAGGCATGTTTACTTAGACAATCCCTGACACCGTTGGCGGATGACGGTGAGCACGCGCATGGCGGTCGTAAAAATCAACAGCTCATGCCAAACTAAAACTAGCCGGTTTATAGATTCGATGCTTGTGTGGACCCTTTGATCGCGATCCTGGTCGCGGTTTTAATGGGTGCGTCTGTTTTGCTGACCATTTAAACTAAACAACTTGAATAATGATAAAGTTCAAAAATTTGGTCGGTTTGATTTTACCAACGCGTTTCAAATTCAGATCAATTGGACTTTTTTTTAAAGATTTAAGCGGTTTTAAGCATCATCCGCTACTAAATGTTCCGAATGGTCGATGCTCATATCACTTTCCCGTTTGCTAACGTTTGCGGATTATTCGTTATGTTTGATTACCATTAATTTGCGATACTATTCAGTGTGTCTCACAATAAGTGTCACCTTTTTTTTCAAGCCATACGGGAGCAAGTTTTAAAATTACATTTGCAAAAGCGTAGACCGTGTCAGATATTCAATAGCCCTAAGCAGTTCGGGGTGAGTAAGCGTTTTGTTTTTCGTACCTTGAAACGATTCAAGGAAACTGTAAATGTCCATATTCAACAAAAAGGGGGTGCCAGACGAACTGCCAGAACGAAGAAATGGACCAAATGTGTGAGGCAGGGAATAAGACGTAATCCGGCCGTATCTGGCCGTAAATTGAGCAAACAATTTCAAATATCCCCTGCTTCAAAGAAAAGGCTCCTCAGACATGATCTGGAATGCAAGCCGTTCAAAAAACATCGGGTTCGCGGGTTGACGGAGCGTCAAAAGCCAGCCAGGGTCCAAGGAAACAGAAATCTTTTGGTTCGGCACGATGACTGCGAGATTCTATTTCCGGATGAAAAGAACTTCCTCCTTCAGTACATTCATAATCAACAAAATGATCATGTGCTTGGCAAAAGTCTTGCCAATATTCTAAGAGATAAAGTAGCTGTACAACGCTATCGCAATGTATCGAAAACCATGGTTTCACGAAAAGGAAAACTTCCTCTTCTTTTCATAGAACCTTACGTCAAAATCTACACTCATTATTACATCGAGCAGATTTTGAAAAACCATCTGCTTCCTCATGGTTCAACGCTGTATGGGAATACACCATATTGTTTCCAACAGGACTCAGCTCCAGCTCACAAGGCAAAGAAGATACAAGCGGGGTGCGCGGAAAATTTGCCCGATTTCATCACAAGCGAAGAATGGGCTGCATTTTCACCGGATCTCAACCCACTTAACTACTTTGGTTGGGGTTATATGCTTCAACAGATAGGCCCTACGAAAGGGCTTACTTTAGATCGATTCAAGAAACATTGGATTGATGTTTGGGACCAAATTCCTCAAAAATTCGTCTGTGCCAGCTGCGATGGGTTCACAAAGCGTTTGCGCAAAGTTGTCAAGGAAAAGGGCGAGAGATTCTAATTTAATTAATTTGGTTTATTTCTATAAAATGTATTTTTCAAATGAAAAATAAATGCTATGATTTGGTTGATTTATTTTGCTGTAATCCCATTTTGCTTTAATGACACCTATTGTGAGACACCCTGTTGACGCATTCATAAAGAGTGTTTACGATAAAATTACAGCAAACGCAAATTGCTGTAACTTTTGGACCTAACTCATTTCATTGAGATTTTGAGTTACGAGAAGGTTCAATGTGTTTTGTTTAAAATGTGTGTGTTTCATCATAAGCTTAGCAAACTAAACAAAAATGGAATTGAAAAAACAGCTTGTTCACGAGAAAATCACGACATTACAGATCTCGGATAGGTTTCTGTAAACGGAGCAAAATCGAACAAAAAATCAAGTACTGTTATTATAATCGCATAAACAATCTAACTGCCAAACTCACCAAACGCGACAGGTATTACACACCTGACATAATCTATCAAACAACAACAAAAAATTACAAGGTACAGCCCCATTGGGTTGTTCCAAATGATGACGTAGGACTAAAGAACTATTCAAAGTAAATTTGGACGCATAAGAGTGATCATAACTCAAGAGTTACACAACATACACGGTTGATCAAATCGTCAAACAAAAGGGTATTTATTCAGCTTTCAAACGATACACAACAAGTTATTCCTTTTCACCGTTTCGAACGAACTGCCGCTCTTTACTTGTGATCTGTGCCATCATGGTCTGCACAGTCGCTGGTGACACTGTACCGGCGAACTTATTCCACTTTAAACGCATTTGTCACTTCTTTACCGCATCCTCGATGTTTTCGATTGACAATTGCCCAATATTTTTCAATCGGTCTGAACTCAAGGCAATTGGGAGGATTAACGTTGGTCTTGTGTTGCTGAATGAAGGGTAAAATCCGCTTTTGCAGACACTCTGTTATGTAAACCTTTGACTTCATTGTGTGAGATGTGATGAAAACCTTGGCCTTAAGGTTGCCAAATCACGTATAGAAACACCTGGGTTGCCTTTCACGTACCTCAACACCTTTCTCCTCAGCTCTTTGTCCCTAGTGCCACTTTTATGATAGATGCGCTGCGCTCTATCCACACTCAAAGTATCCTTGTAACGTTTGATTACAAGACACACCGTTGACGTTGCGAATTTTAACACTTTTGCTTGTTTTGAGGCAGACCACGAAGGATGCTCTAGATGTTAGTGCACAATTATTTTTCTTTTCTCAAGTTCCATGATCCGTTATTTCGAAATTGCTCAATCAATCGAGAAAAATGTAAAATAGTAGTCAAATCTTTTTTTGTTCCAACCATCAGGGACGCGGTGAATCGAGCTTTACGCAACTAAATATAAGACATTTAGATTTGTTAATACATTATTCTTTGAATGAACCCTTTCAGGCCAGACTTTTTCCAAGCGTTAGTATACAAGCAATTTGGTGTATTCGATTGATTTGATGCCGTATAACATAGACATGATTGAAAAATGTAGGAAATATTTTTTTAAGGTATGATAGGTCGTCCAAACTGTCCTGCAGATCAGAACTTAAGAACTACAATTTTAGCTATATCCACTACATAATATTATGATACGTATTCAATGAATTCAATGAATGACATTATGAGATAATTATGAGATATTCTATACCAAACAACCTAACTTAACTTTGTATCGCCCATGATGCTACTGTAACAATTGTAGGCCTTAAGTTTGATGGATAGTTTGAATGACCTGCAATTAACAAGGCTATCCTTTGATGTCTGTGGACGTTTCAGAATATTCATTAAATATGTTTGAATATTTATCGTAGCTCTGTATACTCCAAAAAGCAACGGTTACTACTATACATTTCAAATTCTGAACTCAAGGTCAGTTTTAATTAATTTAAACATCCCAAGATAATCAGATTTTATTAAAGTTTTATGAAAGCCACTAGAAATCAATTTGGTTTTATTATGACAGTAAGAGGTGCCAATAGGTTTCAAGTTTTAGTCAGGTTTATGAGAACCTACACAGCTTCTTTACAACGATCTTAAAAGCTTGTCTTCTAAAGTTCCTTTTACTCCTATCAAAGGTTTTATTTTGACTTTATGAACTCGTAAAATGCTGTTTTGAAATGCCGTTTTTGGACTCTTTCAAATTGTCTCTTTCAGTAAATGCATTAAACGGCAAATTGGCATTGAGGGAAGTCACCAGATGACCAAAAAGTTTTATAGTAGCCATTGTGAAGATAAATTTACTTTTTGGCAAAACTGTGATTTCTTCCAATCGCCGTATTGAAATTTATGAAATAATTGAAATGTGGAAAAATAAATTCCAAATTTTAAATGTAATTCAACTGGTACTGTAATCAGAGACCGATTTCTGAATTCTTTTTGATAACCTTATTGAATTCCATCAATTTTCAGGAAATTCATGATCAATTTTCGAATATAATTATTTAAATTTTGTTTTTATTGATGCGAACTCGTCTAATCTCCGAGGTGCATTTATTTTAAGCTCTTATCGTGCCAATATTCACCATAAAATTAAATGCGCATATGATTTGGAGCATGATAAGGTATTAAAAAAACTCAATTTGTCTTGGATATTTTGCTATCAAAACAACCAAAAATGAGTCTACGTGGTTTATAAACAGGCCCTAATGAGGCATTTATTTTCTTCTTCCTGAACTTCATCATATTCAGGACGTTCTAGGTCGTCCGTTGGGCCTTAAACTCATGTTTTTTTTATAAGTTGTTTTTATTATTTTTCAGAAAGAAAAATTGAGTTCACACAAATTTGTGCAGAAACAGTGTACCCTTTATTCAGTCTGCTTTTATACAGACATTTTTCTTAGGCCTGTAGAAGTTAATATACTTTTTAAGCAAAGGCTTAACATTTATGTATTTTTCAATAGTTTTTGGACATTAACAACCTTCTCTACTAAATTGGATGCATAGAAATATTTCAAATCGATTAGTGCAAACAGTTTAACAATTGGTCATAAGAGCGAGCTATCTAGCATGAGGATGCCCCAATGGGTGGGGAGAAGCTCTATTTACACACTGTTAGCAATGAGGAGTTGGCATTCGCACTCTCTCCATCAAGAGTTCCTCATTTGGGTGCCCTGGTGGTCCCTCCCATTCCCATAAATGATTTATATAATAGTGTATATATTTATGTAAACGAAAAATACTACAATCATTCGTATCTATCATATATAATCTCCATTCGGCTGATCCACAAACGCCAGAAAAATTATAAAAAGTAAAAGTGTAGAGTTCTGTCATTCGCGCTTGAGCACCTTTTTGAAAAAAAAACAAAGAAGAAGTCATACGTCAAAAAATCATAATTGTGGGTTCAGCACGTCAAATTGCATCTATGAACGCTAGAAAAGCCAAATTAATGTGTTGATTACCCCACCACGGATTGACAGTACAATTCTATTTCAATCTACTTGTTCATATCAGATGGGATGAGCTGCATCCCACCCGTGCCAATGAAAAAGAATTTCAAACACAGGTTCGCAACATTGTTGCATTCACATTCTGCTCGCTGTTCAAATTACAAAAACAACCGCTTCTGGCGGCCAGCAACAAATGGCAATTCAAACTGACACCGGCGCAGTTCCACCGAATAGTTCCCGCACAACCGTATGTACCGCACCCAATAAAGATGCGAACACTTCAGGAGCTCCAAACTGTGAAGCGAACGGGTTGCCTCTGCCGAGGCCTGAGTTAAGTGACGGCATGTTAATTGAAGTTGCTTGGTTCACTAATTACCGTCGCGCACTGGCTAAGTAATTGAGCGTTCGAGCGCTTTTTTTGGCTGGTAGCATCCGTTGGTAGGAATTCTTGACGGTCTATATTTGCAACCGAGTCGATGTTTACCTATCCGAAAAAAGCGATTTGTCGGTCCAACACAACCCAGGCAGTGTTGTAAATAAAAACTTACAATGTACGCAGAGCATGTTATGAAATGTGCTTGCCAGAGGGTGTATGATTTATAGTGACCGCAGCCGCCGCTTTCTGGGGCTGATTGATATAAGATTTACTTACCCACCGATGTACTCCTAGCCGTAACCCAGGGAAAAATAGGAAATATATTTCATAATGAAACGAAGAATTATTGTCTGGCAGTGGATTGATTTACAAGTTTACGGTTGGAATACTTTTGAAAGTATAGTCTGTACGTCGTCGAACATTTGCTCACTCCAACCGGCTGATCAACAGTTGCAACTTTTCATCCAACTGTCGTAAATTTGATTCAATCTCATTAATAACGCCTTCCCACGAATTGTATTTATGTATTCAAGTGAGTACAAGCTAGACAAGCAATCAGTCATCATTATCATCATCATCATCATCGTCGTCGTCGTCGTCTCCGTTGACGTTTTCGCTATTTGCACGTTGCAGCGGGTGGGCAAAGTGCAGCAGGCTGATGTCATTCCCAGCCGGGAGAGGGTGAGGTTATCTAGCAATCGTCGTCGCTCCAAACGACAAACAGCAGGATAATCATATGTTTCCAAGTGGAGAACCAGCTGTTTCTCGAACGCGACGGGAACACACGCAAACATGAGCACTTGTTATATAGCTAGACAGTGTAGGTAGACACACAATCGCTTGTTGGACTCGTTAGTGGATGTTTCGCCATTGCATGGGCAGCTTCAAGGGGGAACCGGATGGGCGCGCTTCAGATAAGATGCTTGAACGCAGTGTCTGAAATGGTTAGTATTTCTTATTAAAGGGTGGAACGGTCAAAAATTTGTCAAATATGATTGAGTGCACACTGATTAGTTTATTATATAAATGATCTATTTTTAATTCTTTTTTAAGTCGCCTACAAAACATAGAAAAATAATTAGATTAGGTTTTCGATTTTCTAAATGCGAACTGTTGGGCTATACGTTTCACACCTTCCATCAACCTTTTTATCCAAGTTATATCCACCTTATTTGATGCTAAACGCCAATTTGCCTTGAGCTGTTTTTCACTTCCAACTGTTTTATGTTTTCTCTTGATGTTTCTCTTATCGGTAGCAAAACATTTTTTAATTGGGCACAGTTCCGGCGTGTTTGGAGGATTTTTCTCCATGGGTACGATTTGCACACTATTGGCGGTGTACCATGCTTGAGCAAATTTTCCGCAGTGGCAAGAAGCAAGGTCTGGAGAAAAAACAGCACGGAACAACTATGTTTCTTCAAGAAAGACAGTAAGCGTTTTTGTAAGCATTCTTTTACATAAATATCTTGGTTGACAGGGCCAGTTCTGACGAAACTTTCACTGCCAAATCAAGTATTTTTCCGCGAACTTTGACATTTTTTTTCTGCTTAAATTTATTTTGAACATTTCCTTTTCCTATAGCCTTATAATACTCCTAACCTGAGCGCTGCTTTAAATCAGCCTTGACGTATGAATCATCGTCCATCACTGCGATCAATCAAACTTGGTCAAATAACACGGGTACAACTTATGCGCTCTTCCTTTGGCTGTAGGGTTTTTTTTTTCATTTAATTATTAAACTCCTTTCACTTATTACCGCTAAACATTTTAAGACAAACTACAGAGCCTCATTTTATAGTGAATCATAATTACTCAGACATATAAGCAGAAGATCGGAAAATGCGAAAAAAATGCGGGAATCCAAAATCATCGGTTCTATCGTCAGATAGAAGGAACCTTTTTTCAAATATTTTGAGTAGCGTTTTCATTCCCCAATAAACAGCAGTGTCGAATAACAGCTTGTTCAAACAAATTTGGAGAAGTTATTCAGGTTTGTAGACGAAAAAGCTGAACAACTTCTACAATTTTGTTTGAACAAACCGTTAAACAGCATTGGTGTTCTTTGGGCCTACTCGGTCCAACGGTCTCATTAACGGAATGAAACAGTGTTTTTCTGCAAATCCAGCAAATTGGACTACTGGGGAAATCAGAGATCTGCGAGCCAGCCTTGGCTTTGAAGTCTTCAACATCGTTTGCTGCGGCCTGCATGTCGTACACAATTCCTTCAAGGAGGGGCTAAGACAGACAGATTGGCATGTAGATCATTTTCTGCTGCCTTCGTTCAACCTGTTCAAGAACGTACCGCTTAGAAGTGGCGGATAAAAAATGCAAACTTGTATTTGGCCTTTCCGGATGTGAGGTATTGGCCTCAAATAACTTGTTAGTTGGTAAACGCACTTTGGTTGGAAACGCCGACTTCTCTGGGCATAGATTACCATTGTGATTGCCATACAATATACATTGGTGTTGGCATCAAAACCGCTCAAAAAGTAACTGTAAAAACATGCGAGTTGTTATTATGCAAACCATAGAAAAATATTATAAAATGGATTATTTTCAAATAATTAGATGGTGATAGTACGGTTCTATAACGTTATTTTGCAGTTATGAACGATCATCATGAGCAATCTAACAAATTTAGATAGACAGATAGTGTTATTAAGCTTTTAATAATATCAATTATGTTTCAAAAATGTACACTGAAAATATTGTTTTGATATTCGCTCGTTTTAACCGTCGTTTTAGCAATGTCACTTGGAGCTAGATGGTAGTTCCCCATCTTTGTGCATTGTAGCTGCTCAGTTGTCTGCTGGAAACAAAAATCGTCAATTCCGCAGTAAATTTGTCGGAGTCTGACGATGCCGAAATTTGAGTAGCTTTAAAATTTTAAATTTGGTGCTAAGTTGAAGTTTGGGTATCGTTTTTTCGTGTTATTTTCAACGTTTAAAACTGTATAAAAAAGATTTATTATCAAAAAATTACATTTATAAGATCAAAAAGCTCCAATAAAAAGTGTGTACTCTTCCGGGATCAAAAGGAGAAGCTAATTGGCCGAGTGGTTTTTTTTTTGTAATCGTGCACGAGAAAAACGCATTTAAAGTTTGGGGAACAGTTTTCGATACATTACTCGTTCAATTTGCTCAATATCTGCATGTTATCATATATTTTTGAGGTCGCTAAATACGAATATGAAGATAGATTTTCAAAATTCAAAATGGCGGATCCAATATGGCGGAGCAAAAACAATCAGTCTTATGCGAAACCACCCAAAATTGAGATATAAAGGTTTTTTCGATTACTGAACATGAATTTGGAGTTATATTCAGAAAATTCAAAATATGGCGGACCAAAATGTTTATTTTGTTCAATTTTGGCCAAACAAATTGTTTTTGTTACTTATGTTTAGTCTGCTATGTCAGGACGGTACATCAATCCTTCTTCTTCCTCGAACTGTTCCTTCCATGCAATGGCCTCGTATTTCTTGGCGAGTAAAGCCGATCTGTTGGAACTGGATATTCTGCATTCGGCAGCCTGTCCGTCGGATTCGCTGGCGAAATGTTTTGCTTCCAATCCAACAGCAATTCCCACAGTAGTCATCGTTTTCGGCAATGAAGCCGGTAATACCTTTCGTTGAATAAATATGCAGCTATATAACCCAAGGAACATTGCTTTTTTTTATCATGGTTTTATAGCATTCTTAAAGTCTAATTCATGCTCTTCGGAACCCTTATAAAACCAAAATTGTTACTTGGGAAGTCGCACATTGAATAGTTTGGGAGCTACAATGCAAATGCCTCAGGGCCAATCTTCAAATACATGAGTTAAAACACTCGTTGCTGTTTTGTGTTTTTCCTCCAGTTCATCGCTGCAGGAATTCATCTGTGGAAAGAGCCGCGTATACTGGTTTGATAGCTTCTTGAACATTTTGTTGAAGGGGAGGGTCGTTTTTAAACGAAAGCAATTCACCTCTCCACCAGCTCTCACCACGTTATAATATTTCGTTCCCAGTTTCGATTTCCATTTCTTACACCCTTGACAATATAAAAATTTCACCACAACGTCCAAGACTTTGCCTTTATATTTCCCAATAAGCGACGCGATACCAAAAAGAGATGAAAATCCGCGATTCTTCCAGGAACCGTCTCTTGAAACGCTTAATTCTCATGCTTCATTTCCATTTTTAGGTTGGATCAAAATTTCCTTATCTACAGATCCCCTTTGAATTAATTCAAATTATGATTTTATGGCAATTTGAAGTATGTGCAGCAAAGCGTAATATATGTTATTACTGAAACTGTGCGATATGTCCATGAGCCCGCAAAACATTTCAAACTCTGAAGTCCGTTCCCTAGAATGCGCATAGTAAGCATTCACAACTAATTTAAACGCTATTCCAGCTTCAGATGTACACACTACCAAAATTTCATGTGAATTTCTGTCCCCTGAGACCGACACATTCAAGCGTCCTTTACCACATAAGAATGAGTTAAAAGAGATGAGAAAATATTTTCAATCAAACACATCTTTTGTCGGATTGCGCATGTGTCAGTTTCATGAGATTTTAGCAAACATGGATTACGTCTCGTATAAATTTCTCAATTTCTGAGTGTGTACGACTGAATGTCACATTTTTATGGAACGATTTGCACACTAACCGTTCTCTCAAAAAAGTAAAAACAGTTAAAAAGTTGCTCATAACATAATTTATGCTCGAATAGATTTCAATGTCTTCGTAATGCGCGCTTTTTTCTTTTGCGGTCTAGAACTACGGTGTTTACTATGAAACCGTGTAAAAAAAAAACTAAATTGATTAGATAAATTCACATGCATTAACACTTCAAATTGCTCCGATTTTGTGAATTGTGAATTTTTTTGAAAAACTTCCATATGATTACTCTTTGCCTAAAACGTAAAATGTGATTCGAATGAGGTCGACAAGTTGTTCCGTTCTAGAGTTATCGCCGGAAATAAACCGTGTAAAAAAGACCTTTGTGTATACCTATTAAAAAATGCAATAAAATCGATTTTTCCAACATTTTGAATGAGAACCTGGCCTGTACAAAACATTAAAATTGACGTAGTTCTTTATGCTCACAGATAAAAAGCGTTCACGAAAATGAATGCGGGTCGTGAATTAGTTCACGTTTTCAGTATTTTTCCCTTTAAACGTTATTTACTTCATGATTACATGATTCAGTTCATGGTGTATATTTGCTTGTTCTCGAATTCATGACTGCAGTTCACCGATCTGGGCACGGATTTTTGTCCGTGTTGTTTTCGTACCACACATGAATGTTCAGTTTCCAAATACTTCGCTCTTTCAACAGCGCATGTGGTAGTGATTGCTAAGCTGGTTTCACAAATAGTACAAATAAAATTCGTTGCGGAAAACAACGAATAGATTGGCGAGTCAAACGATCGATTTCGTAGTATAAACTAAATTTTATTTTACTTACACCGGCCCCTCCTTCGATGTACTCCTGCACCCGTCTATGCATGCGAACCAACTGTTTGAACTAGCAACTCCTCAACACAATCATTCGACCTGTTGATATAAGATACGAGCCGGCTTGTTCTTTTTTTTTCATGCAGGAAAACAAACAACAATTTATTTGAAGAGCTCTTGGATGGGGACGATAATCGTTATCGCATACTGCTGCCTCGTGATAACACTGCACAGATATTCAGACCTCGTCCAATGCAGCAGTCAAAACCGATTGGAGACCGGTTGTTGGAGAGTTGCTAAAATAAACTGACACACTTGTGTTAGGTATAATTTAATCGTGTCCCGTTTGAGCAGCCCATGCAACATTATATGTACTGTAGAGCGGCGTGTTTTTGATATGCAATGGATCAGCAATAATGAGCATATGCTGTGTTTAACTCAACCACGTTTTACGGTACTCATAATCGATTCGAATGGATGTGATAAATGATTCTGATACAATGTATCGAGTGTGTTTATCATGTTGATTAGAGTCTGTCACTTCTTACGTGTTGACATAACGTACGGTAATGAATTTATTACGATAATCGCGATTCCCATAATTAACCGATACATTATAATTAGGTGGACTGGTTCTCACAATTTGATGGAGCTTATCCATTTCTGTTAAACGGTTGGTATTGTGTAAGAATCTAAAAACAAAAAAGCAAGAAACAGTTTAAAATTAGACTGTTTTCGACTGTGTAAACTAAACTAAGCACTCTCACTTATTATTTCTCGTGCAGGCAGGTAGATAGGTTGGGTAGCCAGTCAGTGTGGGGAGGTACACATGTTGAAAGTCACCATTCTCACCTCGCTTGCTCACACATAGATTGTTGTTACACATATAGATTGACAAGCCAGCACAATTTCATCAACGAACGAACGCCGAAACCAACTGAGCCTAGGTCAAGAAGGCGAAACGTCAACATCTTACGTATGAATGTAAGTACATACCTATCTAGCCAGTTATCGTCGTGTGGACTACATAGGCTGAATCTTACCGAAAGGATGCGAAACGGGGAAAGGGAAGCGGAAAGTTTCGGCCAATATGTTTGTTGGGAAATGTTGGTGTTGTTGTTGCCCTGCTCGCCATGCTGACTGATGTGAGTTACGATACGATACGGCTAGCCAACGCAACGGCGATCTGTGCATCGAAGGGTGTGATGGGGTAATTGCTCGAGGTTTACGTATTTTTGGCAATGGTGTTATCACGTAGGTGCCAACTATTAGTGGTGATTACTGAAAACGAACGTCGCGCTATTGTGTAATCTAACTAGGGTGGTTTCTGTTTTCGACTGCTTCTTCGGGTTTTGTAATCAGAGGGGAAAGTGAGCATTTAATCAAGAAAACGTGAAAACAAAAGGACCGATCGGTTTAACTAGAAATGAGAAGAAAAATTAGTATTTTCCATTTAATTCCAACTACCTTTGCTTATCTGGACAGATACGCGTATTTCGTCTACAATGTATAGACTTTTGCAGTGTCTCGTACTTATAACTCGAAGAAGTCTGCACATTGTAGACAAAATACGCGTATCTGTCAAGATAAGCAAAGGTAGTTGGAATTAAATAGAAAATACTATTTTTTCTTCTCATTTCTAGTTACAGGTATTCCACTAAACAGCTCAAACCATCTAGGATTCTATCGGTTTAGTAAAATTCTATCCACCGACTTTTTGTGAATTACTCCTAAAATCTGTCCACGTTAAATTTCCACACCAAAATAATAGCAGCAAAACAAATTTACACATTATTCAGAGTTATATCTGCATAAGAAACAGTTGATTAAGATGTTAATCCTTCTTTCTGTAAAATTCTCGAATTTTCTGTGGTAGACCCGCCATCAGATTCCGTACGATATCCTCAGATACGTGGCGATTTCGCATCTTATCTTGAAACCATTCGTTTTCTTCTTAGTTTCGAAGAGTTTCCGCTTAACTAGAGTCCAGTATTTCTCTATTCGGTGAAGTTCTAAACAGTTTGGTGGGCAGCTTGGTGGCTGTTTTTGGCACGTATTTGACATGTTGTACCTTACACCATTCCAGGACGGATTTCGCATAGTGACAAGAGGCCAAAACAGAGCTGGAGGGTCGTGGCTTCTGATAAACGCTAGCAACCGCTTTTGCAGACATTCTTTCTCGGACACATCCTTAGTGATAGTGTCAGTAGATACGAAACTTTTAGATTTTCGACCATAGCTACATATGGCCTGCCAAATCAACTACTTCTGCGGGAATTTGGACACCTTCTTTGTTTGGAAATTCTCGGCAACGGCGTTCCTTTGCATCGCGGTTTAAAATGCCAGTCCTGGAAGCTGTTTCAAGTCTTCGAGTACGTATGTTACGTCGTCTATTATGATACAAGGAAATGTTTGCAAAAATTGGTGTAATGCTCCTTGGCAGGACTTTTTGTAGAGAAATTTTGCTTGCGGTTGGGCACTTTTTCATTTTTTGCGCCTTCAGCCCTTGCTTCTGCTTCACTTTTTGTACGTATGATTTTGGCCTTCCAACTTTGCAAGCCACATTTCACACAGAAAGATTGGGATTTTGCTCAATAATGGCTACCACCGTCTTGTCCATTTGTCCGGACCATACTTTTTGATTTGTTCCACTTCATGCCTTCGATCCACAGTCAAGCGCTGGTCAAATGATTTGCAAACACAAAACACGTTACTTTTCGGTAGTTTAAGTTTCTTGGCAAGATCGCGTACCGATGAATTTGGACTTTGCTGTCATTCGTACAAAATGCGTTTGCGCACTTCCACTTGATTCGACGCCAGAATGTAAACATGTTGTGCCACGAAATAAAGTGAAACGTTTCAGCGGTCCGTGAATTAATTCAAAATCTACACTGAAAGAAAAGTGTCTGAACTTTAACGCGGACAGGCTTTATGTGAATAGCAGAGCTATTAGGCTTCAGCCCGATAGTAACAATCGATTATTCACTCACTAAAAGTAAACGATTCCTCCTTACAAATTCATACACATTTTAGCTAAATAAATTTTGGTTTCTAATAAGACATTAGTTTAGAAAAATAATAGAAATCTTCAAAGGGGTTAGCTCGTTGAATCTTTCGGTCCGCCTCTTAGCATCTTGCTATGAGGTACCAGGTAGGTATTCACCGATTGCCTGTCGATCGGTCAAATTTGGAAGACTGCTGAGTTAAGTTATCTCAAATTATAATAGTCCGTCCACTAAGGCTGTGCACTATGGTACGAATGGACAAATTTCGCGACAAAAATCGATAACTCGAAAACCATTATGTTCAGACAGATGATGTCTTCGGGAGATTTAATTGTAAAAATAAGATTCATCTTTTGGTTTGGGTGGTGACTAGGGTGGTTCTTATAAGTTCATAATAAAAATTTCATAACAAAAATAAAATTATGATTTAGAGGATTTTTTGCTTCTGCAGAATTGCTGAAGAAATTTAACTTCTATCTCATCTAACTATCGTTTTATAACAGTTTTCACACTTTCCTTAGGGGTGGACTTAAGAAAACAGTTTTTTTTGCTGTAACTTTTTTGTTTCAATTTGTATTTGAAAACTCTGCAGAGATGACTTTTAGGGTATAAAATGATGCATATTTTGAAGATACAAGATAGTTGCTAGTTATTGTATTAAAAAAGTAGTTGGGGTTGAAGTGTAAAAAATATACGTTTTTGTAAGATATCTTATTCCCTTATTTGCAAATATTTGCAAACACAGAGTATGTGTACTGAAAGTACAAACTTCCACCTACAAGATCTACGCGTTTGTCCCCTTTTGTCCCCTCAAGGAAAAAAAACTCGTTTTAAAATTGGTAGTTTTACATTTTTTCTGCATAATTTCCGATCAGCAGTATCAACAATTATCACCAAAGACCTTAACCTTTTCATGAAAATGTTTATATTTTTACATTAATCTATCTCCGTTAATTTATTAAAATTTATAGCACAGACAAACAGACATAACACATCGAATATTTTGCACTACAAATCATCGTCAGTAACACACCTGCGCCATCTGTTGAGCACACTGTGATGGATGATAAAGCTGAACAGATGGTGGTAGTGTGTTCACTTTAAACGTATGAAAATCGAGTATACGCGCTATCGGTTGCGATACTACCAACTAAGAAACATATTTATTGACCATTTAATGGGTAATCGATGAAAGAAACTGCAAGTGTTACATCTGTTTGTCTGTGTTGACATATTTTCATTTGTTTACATACATGAAAGCAAACAAATTTAACAGCTAGTCACCACCCAAACCAAAAGATAGATCTTATTTTTAAAATTAAATCTTCCGAAGACATCATCTGTCTAAACATAATGGTTTTCGAGCTATCGATTTTTGTCCCGAAATTTGTCCATTCGTACCATAGTGCTGTGTTCCAATTCGCGAAATAATTTTAATTGTTTTCAAACTTGACAGATGGAAAATAATAAAATCCCACTGTTAATGATCAACAAACTTTCGGCAAGGTATCTGTCGAAATTGAGTTTTCGTCTGTCAGAAATAAGGCAGCTCGAGTAGCAGACTTAATCGATTATTTTCCATCTGTCAAGTTTAGGTGAAAATTAAAATTAATTCGCGAATTTGTACACAGCCTAAACATTGCGATTGGTTGAGCGGATTAGAGTTAATTAAATCATTGGGTATAGAACCAATTCTCCACCCGGTTGGAGCAATACCGATATTGGAAATCAATAGAAGCATAAAGGTGCCACACAGTTTAAAAGAAACGTTTAATTTCCTGTGTATGTGCTGTATGTGCTATATTTGGCATTAATCAGTGCGATCTTTCATGTAAATTTAAGCCACATTTCGCTGGAATCAGGTCTGTTGTAATGCAAATGCATCTACGGACCCTTATTCCTCAATCGCATTTTTTTAATCGTTTTTTGCGTTTTAGAAGCTACTTGAATGATGATATTAGTTCCAGTAGTAAAATATTGTGTAGAATGCAGTTGTACACATTGAAAGTTTAAGCAAAAAAAAAAAAAGTCTGCTTCGAGCACCGGTTGTGAACGATTGCGTCGATGGTTTATCTGTTGTTCGGCGGCGCGAGTGATCGAATGAGCACAGAAAAAAAACAAAGCTGCTTCCCGGTGAGATTTGGTGAATCGCTGAGTGGTGGGGAACAGTAAATTGTGATCCATACTATTGGTTCAATGAGTAGGCTGTGTAACTGAAAGAGTTTGACGTGCATCTATCCGCTGTGATTTTTTTATTAAAAAGAATTGAAGTTTGTAAGAAAATTTTCAATGATTCACGCAATAAATGAAGATTGACAAGTTGAACTCGAGGCTATGTGTTATTGTTGGAAACGAAATACCAGCAATCAATCAAGCCAATTGGCAATAGAAGGATATTCAGTCTGAGGGCATAACTCTGCCAAGTCTAGTTCATGGTCTTGGAGCGAGCACCTCAACTGCAGTTGAATGCTCGATTCAACATCTGATAGAGATTTTTTTTCGAAATCCGGGTTAGTTCTTTCCTTTTAATTCCCCTTTATTTTATTTTCATTCGTATGAGAAGAGGGTATGGTATGGTATGGTAAATTTTATTCCTTTAGACATATATACTTTTGAGAAACAAATATTTCCTGACAAATCATCACCAATAGAATAAATCTGCTTCAATACATTATTCAAAAATTCCTTCTCATTCCAATAAAAAGCTACCATCACACTTTGGCTCCAACAATATCCATACTGTTGGTTTAAATAGATCCAAAACGCATCCTAACCGTTATTTTACCTACCTTATCTGCCCAAAAATATTAACTCACACTTTGTGAGAAGCTATTGTTATAAATTACTGTTGTAATAAATCTGTCCAAATCGACTCCGACTTTCTTTCTCCAATTTAAAAAAAACTACTATCATACTTGGTTCACGAACAGCTTTCTTGATGTTGGTTTTAATCGTTCCAAATCGGCCCTCGTTTAATCTAAAAACAAAGTTTATCAAGCATTCAGTTTGTCGTTTACATAAACAAACCCTTCTGCCAACTCAACCCTTTATCCAGAATCCCAGTGTTTTCTCGTGGAAGTTCCGGGGATCACCTGTTGGTTCTTTGTGTAATTACAATTGCCTTAACAGAGCATGACCTTTGGGTGGTCTGTCATGCTTATGCTCATACTTTTTACGATAATATTGATTAAATATTGTGTGGCATAACCACCTGCTATTGACCATGTATTTCGTGAAATTTTCTTACCAGATAGGGTAGGGAACGGTTTAATCAGGGGTGACTGTTTTCATCAGTTGTTATGAAATACGTCTATTTTTTCCAAATAATTTCACAATCAATAAATTTAAAGACTATCTATCCTTCTAACGATTCACTGTAATAATCATGATTGACTAATCCTAGGGGGTTTGAGCTGTTTAGTGGAATACCTGTAACTACCAAGTCGAGTTATTAGTACGAGACACTGAAGAAGTCTGCACATTGTAGACGAAATACGCGTATCTGTCGAAGATAAGCAAAGGTAGTTGGAATTAAATGGAGGATACTAATTTTTCTTCTAATTTCTAGTTATGATTGACTACCAAATAATTACTCTCATTTTGAAGATTTAAAATACATCATCTTGAAAACCATCCAGGATGTGATGTTGAATATTGTGTTGAATTCATTACATGTTTAGAGATCATCTAAATGAAGTCAGTAATTATTTCAAGTTTCATTCTTCCATTTGATTGAGGTACATCTTTATTTATGATTATTTTATCCTTCATCTGGCCCTATAATATGCAATCGAAAAACAATGTTTGGAAGCTGTCCATTTACTCAACTGCTTCGCTGTTGAACAGAAAATATGACATCACCGTCACGTTTGAGTGTGCCCATATTTCCTCTCCTCTTTGTTAACCATGGCTATAACGTGTAACGCGAAACCTGCTATCTCTTACATTTACTCATTAGGGGTTTTGACGTTTAATCACCTTTCCCTTTCTGGCGCATGCAGAGGAATGTTGGTTTGTTTTTCTCCAAATTATTTTTCTTCTTGCACTCCTTCTGACTGACGCTGTAGTGTGCGTGCGTTAAAAGGCACTAATCCTCATTCTTGAACAAATCATCAAGGTTGTCGTTACAGTCGCTTTGTTTAACAGTAATGGAATAGTAAAAGAAATAAGAACTACACATTGCCAATCTAAAGATCAAGCTAGACAAAATCGTCTAAAGGTCGAAAGTAACAATTGTAAACAATGACTTTAATTTAAATTTCCTGGAAAGGCCAGGCTGCCAACTTTTATATCCACTACATACGGTGAGGTAATAACTCCCTGTATCTGTTTTTGGTGCTATTTTGTTTGTAGGAGCCAGCGAATCCCATAAAAATATGCTAGATGTCATTGTTTATTAATGTTACTTTCGACTTTTTCACTATTTTAGTAGTTGAAGCTAAAAGTTTGCTAGTTTACGTCTGAGCTTGTGATCATAGCAATCGACGTGTTATGATGTTTGATTGTTTTCACACACACCTTTTGTGAGTTTCTGTAGGCATTTCACCGCTGAAGAAAGCATTTTCGTGATCAAAACGCAATTCGTATGCAACTGGATACTTTATTCCATAGCTCTAAATGTTTCTGAGGCGAATGCTCGTTTATGAAGGTAGGTTCGTCCAGAATATTACTCACAAAAACATAGTTAAAAAACTAGTTTCATAGTTTATTTTCAGTCTCCTTTAAAGTCCTCCTCGTACACAAAAAATACACTCTTATAAAAAAAAATTAAGTAAATTTAAGTGTCCTTGAATGCACATAAAAGAAGCTGCTCGTTAGATAGAATTTTGCGTTTGTTCTTAAATTTACAACACTATGAAAAATCGATATGACAACTTACATGACATGACCTTAAAAATAAGTTGCGAAATGCTGCTATTGTAACTGCAAATTTAAATGTTTTCGATCCCAACGATCTACTTCAAATAACCGTCAGAAAAATTCAAGATTCGGTAAAAAAATCAATAAATAAAAAAGTAACTAGAAATTAGAAGAAGCATTAGTATTCTCCTTTTAATTCCAACCACCTTTGCTTATTTTCGACAGATACGCGTATTTCGTCTACAATGTGCAGACGTCTTTAGTTTCTCGTACTAATAACTCGACTTAAAGAGTATTAGTACGAAACACTAAAGAAGTCTGCACATTGTAGACGAAATACGCGTATCTGTCGAAAATAAGCAAAGGTGGTTGGAATTAAAAGGAGAATACTAATTTTTCTTCTAATTTCTAGTTACAGGCATTCCACTAAACAGCTCAAACCCTCTTGGATTCAAATAAAAAAGGTTTTCAACCTTTTGGATTGTTAGACTTAATGTGAGCTCAATTTTATCCTGTAGGGTTCATTTTGTTCCTTCATTTCTTTGAGGAGCTAGAAGTTGTCGCCATGTTCAGATTGATGAATATTATTAGCAAATGAACAATGTGTGTTACGCTTCTTTACCGCGTATCACTGAAACAAAATGATTTGAAAAAGATTTCTTTTCTTCTTCTTATACGGTATAAGTTATATCAAAAATTTTCCATTTGAAATTAAAGATTACCGAATTGCGGATAATTTGAGCATTATATAAATAAGCAAACGATCATATAAATCCATATTATAGTTCTTTCAAAAAAGTCGAATTTATCGCTTAAAATGGAACATTTTACTATTCATGTACGCATTTTTTTCACCACGTATAATCGAGTCTAAAATTACAGATAATCGAATCCGACCTATATGCAAAGTTGCTAAGAATGACAAAGTTTTGGCACGCTGATTTTGTTCATTTTCATCATCTTGCATGCAATATTTACAATATTTCAGCACATGACCAAGAATCAAAGACGCAATCTTAAGATTCCAAATCATATCGTTCCACCTCAGTGAACGGGGTCAAAACGAATCTTTATTGTATGAAATTATAGCACAAATTGACCATTCTACCGACACAATCGCTAAACCCCGCCGATGACGGCAGTCGGCTCGCGGCTAATCATGCTTTTATTCTCAGTGCACGTTTCTCGTGCACATTTATTGTTCTAGAATTATCACCCATGGACATACAGCCAGCCGCGGACCACGAACGGGCTGATAATAATAAAATACACAAATCAGTAAACCCCACTCTTTCCTTTTTTTCCTTTCATTTGCAGTACGGGTCAAAAAACTCACTGATGGACAACTCCGAACTGGACCATGTCACAAAGGTGATAGCGTATCATCCGCGCTACTTGGAGCACTATCTCAACACGCAAAATTTTATAATGCACTGCGATGGACCGCTGCCGTTCCAGTTTAGATACTACATTGCCATTATGGTGAGTTTGCTTAGATTAGAAAACAATGCAGAAGCAGTGAAGTTCATTTGTCATATCAGGCAGTAGGCCTGCGAGCGAAAGCCTAATCACCCAGAGCGCAGTAATTGCCTTTCGCTAACGAGCACCCATCCTCAGCACTGAGATTTCGTTCGTTATTATTATTGTCTGTTCCACTTGTTGCGACAAGGCGCTTCTCCTCTTCTTGTGTGATGCAGACAATTGGTAAACAACGTTTTTTTTATCTTGTTTACTTGCCGGCTGATATTTTTGTATTTAAGAAGCAGTTAGTTTTTGTGTTCGTTCAGACTTGTGGTGTTATTGTTTTTTTTTTGCAAAACCTGCATATAGCTGTTCAGAAGTTCAGCAGCCTAATAGGAATGAATCACCTATTTTAAGCATTCTTCATATATTTCCCAGAACAAACAAAACTTGATGATTTTAAATAGAAAAGTCAGTAATCGATACGCAATTATTTTACGATCAATATCATCAAACAAAGTAGAATAGGACAAAGTCACGCAGACGAGATTTAGTGGACCGGTTCGAGTCCCATGAAGTTTTATGTTTGTTTTTGTAACTTCTACTGCGTTCAACAGTAAATATGTCCTGCATTTTTTTCCTTGTGAACATCTTCGTAAGTAACACTTTACGTAATGTTTTTAAACTCGGTATAATTTATAATCTGATCATAGTATAATATGTTCAATTTAAATCTTGCTATTTTTTGAAAGAAAATGTTCGTTAACCGCTAAGGACGATGAAACTTACGTCAAAGCAGACTTTAAACAGCTTCCTGGACAGGAATTTTATACGGCAGTCGGACGGGGAAAGGTGGGAGTTGTTTTCAAGCACATTAAACTGTCAAAGTTCGCGAAGAACTATCTGGTGTGGCAGGCAATCTTTACCTGTGGCTTGAAGAGCAACGTTTCCATTGTGACCGGAACCATCAACCAGGAAATTTATCTGAGCGAGTGCCTACAAACACGTCTACTGCTTTTCCTGAAGCGACACAATTCCGTTCCGTTCTATTTTGGCCAGATTTGGCATCTTGCCATTACGGAAAAAAGGCCATGGAGTGGTATGCTGCCAACAACGTTCAAGTGGTGCCCAAGGGCAAGAACCCTGCCATCAAGCCAGAGCTCCACCCAATCGAACAATATTGGGCCATCGGCAAGCGGAACCATAAGAAGACTCAAAAAGCTGTCGTGGGCGAGCTCAAGGAAAACTGGCGGTCTGCGGCGCAGAAAGTGGGCAAGGAGACTGTCTTAATCTTATAGCACTTGTTAAACTAAAGACCCGGCAGTTCGCATTCGGTAAAAAGGTAGCTTAGCTGAATACTTCTCCTGTATTCTGTATTAACTAAATTTGGAAAAGAAAAAAGAATTTGACTTATTCAAAAAAACTTTGATCGACTCACACACATTACTGTTTGTCCAAATTTTGATCGGAGCACCCTTTATATCCGACTTCACCAGAAAAAGTTATGACCGTTGAAAGTCAGCATATTTGAGCAAAAAAAACAGCAAAGTAAAGTTAAGACCTCCGACATGCGCGGATACTCTTGATGGTGGTTTAAAATGATATATGGGCATTATTGTTTCATCAAATCAGAATATCTCGTGATATGACAAAGGTGATTGGTCGACTTAGGCTTTTTGGATGGTGTTAATATTAGTTCAGAATTCGTCTGCTACGTGGCGCTAGTGTACATGCGTACTTTGTGTATTACCTGTATTTTGAGATCTAGATCTTTTTGTTAAATATGTATTTTATCTGGATCATGTATGAATTTTTATCTGGTCATACATGATCCAGATACAAATTCATACATGACCCAGATAATTTTTTTTTTGATTCATTGATTTCAGGAAATTTATTCAGGTAACCATGGAAGACCGGTCAACTTCATAGTTCCGAATTATTTCACTGCGTGGTGCTGGTCTGTCTATTGACTTTGTAATGAATGTTTATCACTAGTGCACATTAATGGCTGATTACCCCAATATGGCTAGGGAAGACCGTAGAGTGGATGTAGACTCTACGGGACTGAGCTGCAAGAAACCCGGCGGGTCCACGGGTCGCGGATGGTGGGATTCCATCAGATATGATGGACAGCTACTGAATACACGAATAAGTAGCCCCGGACGAGCGGCGGGGACTGTTTAGGATATTTGGGATGACTGAGCAGTCGTTGGACTCTGTTGAGTTTCTTCCAAAAACCCACAAATATCCGAAAGCAGTCTTGACAAAAGCGAGAAGCCCCCCCCCCCTCCGTTTTAAAAAAAAAATAAGGGTAAAAGTCCAAGCCTGCACCCATTTGAGCGTCTGTTCTCCATGTTAGGGGCGGCTCAAAACAGCGTCTGTTCTCCATGTTAGGGTCGGCTGAGTCACCGTCTTGTTAGTGCGCCCAGTACTCATAATACAAAAGCCGAAAGTCCTGGTGGTGCTTGGGCCTGTTAAACAGCAGCATCTCGATGGTCCTCCTGCGAGATAGTGGGGTTAGTTGTGGGCCTTGCAAATCGGCACCATTGAAAAAGAATTGCAACAAATAATACACAAGGAAGAAATTCGAACCGGAACAATCGGCATGGACCAAGGCTACGAAAACGGACTGAAACTCGGGACGTGAAACTGCCGATCTCTCAATTTCCTTGGAAGTTCTTGCGTGCTTTTTGACGAATTGAAGAGCCGCAAGTTCGACTGGAACGATACAGACAGAAGCGGCGACAGCATACCCTACCCTTCCGGGAGAAAAAGTGCCGCCAGGAGGAGAAGGAGTGTGAAGAACTAGAACAGCTGCACCGCTCACATGAGGCTTCGTGCCGCGAGCCGAAATTTGTCGGGATAAGGATGGGAGAATCCTGACGGACGATTGTGAGGTGACCGAAAGGTGGAAGCAGCACTTCGATGAACATCTGAATGGAGTACAGGAAGAGGACCAAGACAGCGGTTGGAAGAGAAGTAGTCGATGCAGTAAGTGACGGAGATGTGCCACCCCCGACGATAGGTGAAGTTAAGGATGCCATCAAGCAGCTGAAGAACAACAAATCGGTTGAAAGGGGTGGAATCGGAGCAGAACTTATCAAGATGAGCCCGGACAAGTTGGCAAATTGCCTGCATCGACTGATAGTCAGGATTTGGGATACCGAACAGCTATCGCAAGATTGGAAGGATGGGGTTATCTGCCCAATCTATAAGAATGGCGACAAGCTGGACTGTGAAAACTATAGTGCGATCACTGTCCTTAATGCCGCCTATAAAGCATTATCCCAAATCATCTTCCAACGACTGTCGCCACTGTAGGAAGTTATCAGGCCGGCTTCATCGAAGGACGGTCTACAACGGACCAAATCTTCACTTTGCGACAGATCCTCCAAAAGTGCCGTGAATATAGAGTCCCAATGCATCATCTACTTATCGACTTCAAAGTCGCATATGATACAGTTAACCGATATGAGCTATGAAAGATCATGGACAGCTTTCTGGGGAAACTGACCCGACTTATCAAGGCTACGATTGATGGAACCCAGTGCTGTGTGAGAATATCTGGTGGATTATCGAGTTCATTCGAATTCCGCAGGTGGCTTCGTCAAGGTGATGGTCTCTCTTGCCTCCTGTTCAACATTGCTCTTAAAGGTGTTATGCGACGAGCGGCGTTTAACATGCGAGGCACGATTTTCAACAGATCCGGTCAATTTGTCTGCTTTACCGATGACGTGGATATTGTAGGCAGAACATTTGAGGCGGTGACAGAACAGTACACCAGACTAAAGCGCGAAGCAGAAAAGATTGGGTTGAAGATAATTAAAAACGAAGTACATACTGGCAGGCGGAACCGGGCACGACATGACCCGACTGGGCAGCAGTGTAACGATCGACGGCGATAAGTTCGAGGTAGTCGATGAATTTGTCTATCTCGGCTCACTGACTGCGGACAACGATAACAACCGTGAACCGTGAGATCCGGAGGCGGATTATCA
This sequence comes from Aedes japonicus, assembly GCA_034211315.2. Classification (NCBI taxonomy): domain Eukaryota; kingdom Metazoa; phylum Arthropoda; class Insecta; order Diptera; family Culicidae; genus Aedes; species Aedes japonicus. The sequence continues at coordinate 12,088 of JASCZW010009683.1, read as the reverse complement.
GTGGAAGTCGTGCCTACTATGGGTTCCACAAACAACTACGGGCAAACATACTTAGCTCCCGTACGAAGTGCATCCTGTACAAAACGCTAATAAGACCGGTTGTTCTCTACGTGCATGAGACGTGGACAATGCTTGAAGAGGATCTGCACTCGAAGTTTTTGAGCGACGGGTGTTAAGAACCATCTTTGGTGGAGTACAGGAGGATGGACTATGGAGGGGCAAAATGAACCATGAGCTCGCGCAACTCGCCGGCAAACCCAGTATTCATAAGGTGGCAAAAGCTGGAAGGATACGCTCGGCAGGACATGTTGCGAGAATGCCGGGCAACTATCCTGCACAAATGGTGTTCGACGGGAATCCGATTGGTACAAGACGACGTGGGGCGCAACGAGCAAAATGGTCAGACCAGGTGGAGCAAGACCTAGGGGGTACAAGGTGCCCAGAGATTGGAGAGGAGCAGCCATCGGGCATTATGGAGGGTTATTATGTCTCAGGCTATGTTATAGTATTATGACGTTATGCCATGTTAATAAATAATACCCCAATATAAGCCCATAAAAATAAACAATAACTCAATAATGAGCTCATTCTCTCCAATTTTCTGATTGGTCCCATCCTGAATTTAATTGAAACTTTGGGAAAGCCGTCTCCAAAATTTCTACAAATTTCTTCAAATTTGTTCTTGAAATTTCTTCCTGGACTTCTGAGAAGTCCTGGTCTGAACTTTTGGGAAGTTTTCTCCAGAACTTTGGGGACGTTTGTTCCGGAACTATTGGGAAATTCGTGCTCAATTTAGAAGGAAGCAGCCCGAATGCTCTTGGAAATTTTCATTCTGTTCTCTCTAAAGGATTTTGCGCAATCCTCATTCTGAAATTTAGAAATGTTCTCGTCTGGGCTTTGGAAAAGCTGCCTAGCAGTTCTTGGAAGTTCCAACTAACCTTTTGAAAAGTTTCTTCCGGAGCATCTGGGACGTAATTACCTGAACTTTAGAGAAGCGCTCTCCTCAACTTCAATGACGCGTCGCCCTGAGGATTTTTCTTCCTGATTTTTTTAGAAATTATAGGTAGTGCCCTTCCTGGTCAGTTTCCGTCTGAAATTTGGGGAAGTTTTTAATTCTGAGCTACTCGGAAGTTCAATTTTGAAATTCTTGGAAAAACTCCAAAACCTCTGAAAAGTTCTAAACTTCAGAGGAGTCCTCTTCCCTACACTTCTTCCTGAAGCTCTGATAAGTTCTCTCCTGATTTTTGAGGAAGTTTTGTCCTCAAATTATGGTAAGTATGATTTTGAGCTTCGGTAATGTTCGGCCTGAATTTTTGAAGGTTCTTCTTGCTTGATCTGCTTGCTCAAAATACTTCTGAGACGTTTCTACCTGACCATCGGAGAAGTTTTTGTTTCGAGGAAGTCTCTTCCGGAACTTCTAGAAATTATCTTCCCGATGCTCTGGGAAGTCTATTCTAAACTTTCCAGGATGTGCCCTAAATTCTGCGTCTTTTCTTTCTATTCTTCTAGGAATCTAGGACTAATTCAGGAGTATATTTCTAAATCCCTAGTGCAAATGTACTGAAATAATGCGTTTAGTAGTACTTTGGGGGGAGAAATCAGAGTTTTAAGATTCGTTTCAATAGCTCATAACTTTAACTATTGTTCTGTCCAAGCGTGGCAACCGACTGGGCTTTAGAGCAAATGTTAGGATCACAAAAGTAATTGTATTCAAACGAGAAAATAAAGTCTTATTTTTGTTATCCCGACCAAAGGCATATTGGTGGTCCAAATAACTCGAGCTTCTAGTCAATATTCTACCACTTTTGCTAAGCATTAGTTTGCTGGCTTCACGCCAAAAGCCTCTGGCGATGCCCATATTGATTTTGATCGGTTCGTTTTGTTTTTAATAGAATTAGACATGTTTGAAAATTGGATACATCCTTTTTATCAACATGCAACCCTAATAATGGACAGCAATTTCTGCAAGAACCAAAGATGTGAAGAGAAAGTTTTGATATGTCCGTAAGAGCACGGCACGGTAATTTCTCGAATGGGATTGAACACTACCATGAGTAGGTACTCGATTTTACCCACCGCTTTCGTTTCTTCGAGAATTTCTACCTACGATATTTTAAAATATTTCAACAAAGCTTCTTACCATATCTACTATACTGTTCAGATCCTCGTTCGTTTTAAATCCGAACTTCAGGGACAACTTTTATTTGAAATTTTAAAAAAATATTTCAAATGCCTGTCAAAGTCTGCAACATAAATAAAATGTCTGCTAAATGTTAAAAAATTCTGCAACAAAAATGAAAAGTCTACAAATTTACAGACATGTCTGTGAATATGGCATCCCTGCCTATGGTTTTCGGTGGAGTCTGATGACAACTGACAGCACATTGACAGTGTTTTGTTGAGACGTCAGTTTCAAAGCGCGGCTTGCTGCGATCCTCTCTAAAAAACGATTTAACTATTGGTACACAGCTAAAAAAGTTGTTGAATATTACACAGAATCAGATGCACATGGTCATTCCATCGGTTGTGCAATGTTAGGTTGTCTAGATGTAGACAATAAAATGATGCACTGCTTATAGATTAATTTCGTTGATGTAAACGAGCAACGTAACTCATCGAGAGAACGTGAATCATTGCAACGTACTAAGTAGTCGCGACGCAAAGAAAGCAATGTAAAACTTGTAGTGTAAATTTAATTTTCGGATGTTATTAAATAATAAAAAAAAAGGTTTACAGCGGAAATTAAAACACAAGCATGGTTTTATTCTTAAAAATAACACAGATATCTAATTGACAAACACCGAATAAATTCACTGTGGCTCGTTGCAAACTGTTACCGATCATCTAATCCTTACATTATGAAGAATGACATGAGAACTACCATATTAAGTCTTTATCATTGCGATTTGGTTAACAATAACAAATGCAAATCCTTATTTTAAAAACGATACATCCTAGGCATTAATCTTGATCGTGTCACAATAGACTGTCATAAAGAAAAGAAAAAGATATGAATGCATTTATAAAAATGTGAAATTTTACATCAACGGAAATTATGAATCAAAGGTATTGTATTCGGCAAGGTTTATCCCCAGTGGGAGTTTGCCGTAGGCGTCCAATGTTTCCCACAGGCAGGGCTGGTAGCGAGTCACTTTTTAGTGACTTGGTCACTATTTTCAAGGCAGTCACTAAAAAGTCACTATTGTCATCGAAAAGTCACTAAAGTCACTATTTTCCGAAAAATTGGTCACTAAAGCCAGTTTTTTACAGTAACCGTTTCTACCACTGAGTATTTCGACAAAATAATAGATTTACTTTGGCAACACGTCATGTTTCAACACTATCTGATAGAACTTTGTTTTGCTCAGATTTAAATACAATAGGGTAGGCGAGTTCTCTAACTTTGTTCTTAACACTACTCATAAGCTTCTGAACAGTGCTTTCTCCTACCATTTTCACCACATTTGGTCAATCTTTCTTAAATTTTTCAAGACTATCCGCTGAGTTCATGTGTTTTCTCAGCTTCGTCTCGCCAGGAGGCAGTTTTCTGGATTCATCTCCTTTGGTACAAATACGGCATTGTTCCTTTTGTACCACTCTAAAGCATATTTAGAGGCTGGTAGGTTCATTATGCTGTTTGATCTGTTTGTCGCCTCCTACTTGATCGATCCACCTTGCTCGTTGCGCGCATCTTCTTCATGTACTCGTCTGTTCGTTTTTGAGAATCATTTTAACAGGACTGTCGTCACACATTCTTACGACATGCCCAGCCCATCGTAGTCAGCTGATTTCAGCTATATGTACGATGGGAGGTTCTCCCAGCAACTGATGCAATTCATGGTTCATTCGCCTGCTCCACGTTCCGTCTTCCATCTGCACTCCATCTGCAGAACTATCGGTCTAATTAATGTCTTGTAGATGGTCAGCTTTGTAATTCGGCGAACTTTGTTCGATCTTAGCGTCCTCCATAGTCCACGATTGCCAGCCATAATGCGCCTTTGTATTTATCTGCTGGTGTCGTTGTCGGCGGTCACCAATGAGCCCAGATACACGATTTCGTCTACTACCTTGATTTCATCACCGTCGACCTGAGTCGTGGTAGGAGGCTAACATTGTCATCTCGTGAGCCTCTTCCCTTCATGTATTTTGTTATCGCTGCATGATGTTTTTTTTTATTCGATGGACTTATGCATCAACAATGCTATGGGCGCATCCCTCTTATATTCAAGGCGTACGCTTCATGGAAGCAACTATTGAATATATATGATTGTTGATGCATAAGTCCATCGAATCAAAAATCTAGTCGTACTTCAAACGACACTCTACAGAACTAGCTAATTGATGCGTTAAACCTGCTCAAAAGTGGAATAGATATGCAGGGCAGTGCAAAGGAGAAATTGAGAATTATTGGAGTCGGTTCTTAAGAACATAGACGACCAAGTACCTCTCACTTCGAGTTTTGCTGAACACAAATCTCAAATACTATTACTTCATATATGATATTTTCAACAAATGCTTGCTGCTTTGGGTTAGCAATTTGAACACTTTTTGGTTCCAAATAGCTGTGATTTTTAGTTTCAAACACTTGAAGTGAAAATTATTCTAAGCTTGAATTTATATTGGGGAAGTACTCGGTCGTATATGTCCTTAAGCATAAAGACAACTAGAAGTGAACGTTGTAATCGCTGCTTTGACTGCATCCCATATAGATGCTTATGTCGAGGGAGGACTTTCGATTTCGACGATCGATCATCAATGAGTGAGAGAACATCAAATTCATTGATGATGACCAAATCCTCATTGCTTTCCTTCGGAAATGAGCGGCATCTAGCTCCCATCCCCAAAGAATTGCTCATGATGGCTAACAAAGGATATGCTAGTTGTAAGTAATATCTGGAACATCCATAACGGAAAAAGGACGAAGAAAGAGAAGCAAAACGGAAGGAGCTAGCAGGGTAAGAAGAAGCAGAGCAAAATAAGCAACAAGTGAATAACTTAAAATCGTCGTTTTAAATCGAAAGAAGAGGAGTTGAAGAAACTTAAAAAAAAGAGGTTGAGAAAAGACGAACTGCTGATAATGCCCGATTATTTATAATTTCAGATTGTTTATGGAAGCAAACTCGCGCCTCAAAAACGCCGTTGAGAACAATACTTTTAACTATCCTAAAGTCACTATTTGGTCACTTTTTTATTGCCTCTAAGTCACTATTTGGTCACTATTTTCGACATTTTGGTCACTAAAGTCACTACTATTACATCAGATAACCACTATCAGCCCTGCACAGGGGCGCTTGGCGACATCGACATTAACGGGAAGGAGTTGTTCGAAGGCCCAGCAAGAAGTCTGGAAGGTGACGCTGGTGTTGATACAAGATTTCCAAGAGCGCTTCCGAAACTGAAAGCACAATTACCAGGAGCACCCAGGTTCAATCCTGCCATATTGCTTGCCAATCCAGACAACGATTCTACCGATGGGCCTGGGCATATTTGCCCGCAAAGAGCAGATGCACTGAAAGGATCTTCCAGAACACGATACGGCCTGACCACACCTGGTGGGGGAGGCTGTTGTTGCTGTGATGCTTGTTGGGCTCGATTCTTACTAGACAATAGTAGGTTGTACTGAGTCATACTCATTATGATTTCAGCTACTTCTTGGCTAACATTCCCGACACACGCCTGCAAACAAGACAATAAAGTGCTCATCGTCTCTGGGGGTAGCTGGCCGATTTCGGGATCTATTCGTCGGCAATCTTTCTCATCATAATAAAACGTCGTTCGAGGAACTTGATGATCGTCTTAACGAACGGCTCCCGCGTTCGCGAATTTTGCCCGCTAGCCACTTCTCCAACTTCAGATATTCCCGCCTGGATGCCAGAAAAGCCAAATCGATAATGAATATGAACGACCGCACGTTCGAGAGATTCGAAAGGGCTTCCAGGTCTTGAGCCACATCCAGGATACGTGATTGATCGTTTTCTCCACGAAGGTACCATTCGCTCATCGAATGATTATCGAGGAAAATTGGGATCAACGTAATGAAAAACTCCTGACGGGAAACGGTCACATGAACAGAATATCTGGACAAAGCTGGATTCGGATCTAGAAGATTTCCATCGCCTGAGCGTAAAACCCATTGTCGGCAACGTGCAGCAAAACGTCCACCAAGTGAAGCGATAACCAAGAGGCTACTTCCTTATTGTCTGTCTCTGGTGGTGGCTTCAGCAAATCTACCGAAACACTCGTATAATAAATACAGATCAGGGCTCTTCAGAATCATCGTTATCAAGGACATTAGTCCATCGTTGATGGACACATTCCACGGGGAAGTTCTGTCCCAAGCCACTGGCATGCATTCACATCTTCACGATAAATAAAAGCAGCGCCAATCCTGGTCGGTCTTTGATCAAGAAATCCGAAGGATCCAACCTTACACAGACATCCTTCCAGTTTAAATTCGGAACAACATCCTTCAAGGCCTGCACGAAAATCTCCGGCTTCCAGATGGTATTCTCCGATGTAGAACCTCCGTTTTGACCATCCTTCCCCTTGCCTTCAGGGTCGCTGCCCTGCGGCCAAAACCAGTTTGGTGTCGGCAAATTTATGCTGCTCTCCGAAAGCGACGCATGGGTTAGACACATCGATGAGATGTTCTTTGCTACATCCTGGGCGGAAATTTCACGGCCACCGACTTTTAGCAGATGAATTTTGCAATCGTCGACGGACGTCGTGAAACCGTACCCGATTTCCATCACGACACTACCCCACGCTGTATCCATAATCGACGAGCGAAGCAACGACTGCGAATTTATCTTCACCAGTTCAGCTTAGAATTCTGAGTTTTCCGGGTACAGCAGCGGAGCGAGAATCAACGGCACATGATCCCGAGGGAAGTCTCGACACAGCTGCTGTTGAAGCCCTCTTCGAATATTGCCTCCAACTTGTTTGGATTTATATTAATGAAAGAAAGCAACGGTCGCGACGACGAAGAAAATTTTCGGTGTTGTGAATAAACAAATATCGAATTCGTTTTCGCACCTAGGCTGGAACTAGTTTCAACCTGCGATTCCCGAACTTATTGTCAGCGCCAACATCAACCCGATAAGAGTTACAAATAAAACCGTATACACTGATGTTTAACACACAAAAAGCTGACCAAATTTGGATACCCGATCCAGTTTGCAACTGAATCAAAAACGAATTCGCTAAAAAAAAGAACAAGTTTGGCAGTGTTGCGAGATTTAATTTTACATAAAAACAAAATGCGATAGAGCATCAAAATCGTGTAATATTTAACATTTTTAGCAGAGTAATATTCCACTAAGTGGATGTTATTGTGCATCGTATTTCCTTTATTACATCAGTTTTTAATACGTTAGAACCAATTTCATTGATGTATATTAAATTTTTTTTGCTGTGTGGTTAAAAAAATTCGACATGGAGTTTTCATAATGGCCAATGTCGCAAACGTAAACAATGGCTTCTTCCGCAAATTTCTTGGAAATGCAAATCGCTCAAGTAAACTACTTCTATTGTAAAAGGGGAGCTCTTATTCTGTAAAATCATCGTGGTAATTCACTTGAATTAAGTTAGCATTCTCGAGAAATCTGCGGAAGAAGCCATTGTTTACGTTTGCGACATTGGCCCTTATGAAAACTCCACGTAGAATTGTACAAATCAATCATCTCTCCACACATTTAATGTTGGCAAAATAATTTTAAAACGTTCGCTGATGCAGACGTTGACGCAGTTTACGGGTGCAACTTTAGACTATTTACATTTCCCGCTATTTTTGCACAGACTGAAAAATCGTTATAGTTATCATTCTTATACAGTTCACTTTTTTCAAAAACAATTTTACAATTGTAGAACGACTCAATTAGATAATTTGGATGATTTTTTACGCTGTAATTCCATTTTGTTTTAGTAAAACCCATTGTAAATTTCATGGATTATAGAGACGTAGTTTCTTTTGCCTGACTTCACACAAAAATATTTAAAAATTAAAAGTCTAACAAATTTCTCCATCTTGCTTCAGGCTGCCGCCAGGCACAAGTGCACCTACTTGGTCAACTTGTACGAGAAGGAGTTTCTCATGCAGGGCGGTGACCGTACCTGGTTAAACGGGCTGGAATACATTCCCGCCAAACTACGTGCCATATCGGATATCAACAAAATCCTAGCCCACCGTCCGTGGCTCCTCAATAAGGAGCATATAGAGGTAAGTGAGAAATGTCCCCCTCCCGCCTTCCACAAGCGTGACTCACTTAATTTCGCCCTTTCGTTCGCAGCGTTTGACCAAATGTCAGAACAGTTGGTCGCTCTCGGAAGTGGTGCATGCAATTGTCCTGCTCGCCCACTTCCACTCCCTGTCGTCTTTCGTATTCTCCTGTGGACTCACGCAGGAACTGGACGCATCTAGTCAACGGATCGAAAACAACAATGTTGTACCCCAAAAGACTGAAAACGAACATAATCATCATCATCATCATCTCTACCAAAACGGGCAGGAAGGTAATTATACTCTGTCTCTTTGTCGTGATTCGGCTGGTGGAAATATTGTTCAACGTAGACGCATTTTGCATCGAATTGCAGCAACTAAACCACCGCCGCAAACCGTCGAGGTGACCGTCGACGCGCTGATGCAACGCATGAAGAAGCTATCGGAAAACAACACCGAGTGCACCGAGATGGAGCTGAGCAACCGGTTCAAGAACGTCGAACTTCAGGCGGCCGAACTGCCGGCCGTCGTCCAGCGGGAACCTACGCTGGAGTTGCCGCAGCAGATCGGGCGCTACGTGGATGATCCCAACTTCACATATCAGGACTTTGCTCGGCGCGGTGCGGAAAACATTCCGCAGACGTTCCGGATACAGGACTACTCGTGGGATGACCATGGGTATTCGCTTGTCAATCGGTAAGTAGTCTCCCTTTTTTTCCTTTCGTCTATAACTGATTCGTTCCTTATCCAATTGCAGTCTTTACAACGACGTCGGATTCTACCTGGATGACAAGTTTCGTTTGGCGTACAACCTGACTTACTACACCATTGCGGGTCGGACCAATGTGGACACGTCCAAGTTTCGCCGGGCCATCTGGAACTATATCCAGTGCATGTATGGCATCCGGTACGACGATTACGATTATGGCGAAGTGAACCAGTTGCTAGATCGGGCCTTGAAGATGTTCATCAAGACAGCCTGCTGCTTCCCGGAGCGGATCACCAAAAACGACTACGACAGCGTCTTGGTCGAGCTGCAGCACAGTGAGAAGGTTAGTACTGACTTTGGAAAAGTTGACCAGATTTATTTAGTTTTCTTTTTCTGTTGGTAAAAAAGGTCCACGTAAACCTGATGATCTTGGAAGCACGCAACCAGGCAGAACTGCTCTACGCCCTTCGTGAAATTATGCGTTACATGACATGATTGGAGTAAGTATGCGGATAACGCCCAGCCGCTACGAGATTGTTGTTTGCTAGTAGTTCCCCCTTTTTGTAATGTCTAGTTTTTGTAAGCAAATAATTATGTAGTTTTTAAACTGTTGTCAGGTAACAGAGATAATAGGAAACAGAGAATTTATACACACAAACAAGTACATATAGTTGTAGGTATATGTTCTTATAATTCGTTGGGTATTGATTCTTGTTTGGAAAAACGGTACCCAAAAGCTGAAAGCTGATAAGAAAAAGAATATTCATCTCGTGATATACTTGTAGAGCAAGCTAAAAAGCAAATGATGTAACAAACAAACACGTAGAGGATGGAGTTCGATCAGGGTATTGAAGTAATTTTAACACGTCCCGTAAAAGGATGAGATAGATAGTTGTTTGTTTTAATATGTAGCTAGGAAACAAAGAATATGAAATATCGATCGATGATTGACCCTCACAAATATCGCACAAATCGATTCCCCGCCGCGTATAAGGCAGAAGATGGGATAACCAGATGGTTCTTATTTGGTGGTGCTTCACGTTCCGAATTGATCTCAACCCCGGTACGAAGTCAAAAATATTCATGATTTGCAGATACCTTCTAGTTTTTTTTTCTTCATAATTTTAACTATCGCGCGAACGTGCATTGAGTGCCACCGGATAATACCGTTTGAAAAGTCATAAATCCAAAATTCTTTTAATTCACTTATTTGACGTGAAAGCAGATAGCAATGATTGATATTAGATCGATCCTGTCGAACCTAGTCCATATTTTGTTGAATGAAAAAAAAAATGCGAATGCCAAATAGTTTCACACTGCTTCGCATCCAAATAGGGAACGGCAAAGCCTGTATTACAAAACATTTTTTTTTTCTAGGAAAACGTATGTGTTCAGCATTACAGAAAAAGGAGGATAAACATGTCTTTAAAATCAATATTTTTGAATCTTTCGGGAAGAATATCCAGTTCACTCCATATCGAATTCGATGGGATATGGTTTTACTAATTCTAAACAAAAACTTATTTTCGATGATAAATTTAGTCCAATCCAACGCCGGACATACAAACACACTATAAATACTGATAAGCTTTTATACGCAATCAAATATATCTACACACAAACGTTGAGAATATGAAGATCTTAAGAAAATACAAAATCACGTCCAGATATAGAGTGGAGTAGGCAAAGAAGACGAGTTTATCGATGAAAACAAACCTATTAGAGAAAATATGTGATTCGTGTGTGATGGAATTTGTGCCAAAAAATCTCTTTTTAATAACATACAAACAAACATACATGCATATATGTATAGAACAAAAGGAATATTATATAACAAAGGGAGGGTGATGACTGAGCACCCCTCGGAAATAAAAAGCCTTATGTGTCAGAGGAAGTGCTGCGAAGACAGATAACACACAAAAGTTGAAAAAAGTACGTAGATCGGAACTGGAAAACTGCAACAATTTACTGTTGATCATTGATTGTTTTATATTTTGCGTTATATAATGCTGTTACTTTTGAACGATAGAAACTGTTCCATAGACAAACCTGGCAATAGATTGACGAGGAACGCGTAAATAGAACTCTATTTTATTATATGTTTTGTTGATCATGTTGATAAAGTTTATCCTGAAATAGGAAAAGATGAAAAGCGCAAGGAACGGAAGGGGAAATTGACAAATTGTCAACACTGAGCATCGAAGAAAAACAATTCACAGATAACCTGTACAAGTGAAATGCTCGGCGATTCGCGACACGCGAGTCAAATTCTCATATAAGAATAAATGTGAAGATCTACAAAATAATTATTACTGCGAGGGACAGACGGTCTCATTGCATAGAAATGGCAGAGAAATCCTTTGTTAGGAGGAGAACATCAGATTGTTGCTTTGTGACCTATGTTGAACATTGATGTGTACTTGTCGCAGGAATGTTTTCAGGTATTTGCCTAGCGTAATGTCAGCTATGGTTAGAGCTCTGCATAAATCTCTTTGGATACGGAGAGGAAATAATTCTCATATGACATATAACAATCATCTGATTTCAGAATGCTAAAGGGTGCAATCCATTTGATCTTGGGGCGCTATTCAGGTGATCTTGGGATGATGTTTGGGTTCAAGGTCAATCCGCTTCTCGTATTATTAGTTGTTCAACATTCGAAGTAAAATCATCTAGGTTCTAGAAAACCATCGTCCGCTTGCAACTTTCATTCAGACATACGATTTTAATGTCTCGATATGAACCGACGGAGGATTCGTTCGATAAAAGGAGGATGTTTGCGTTCAGTGTACATATACGGTAAGCTCACCTAGAGAACTACAGCGGACGCCAACAGCCAGGCCTTCAATTGATACGTAGCGGATGCGTCTGCGTGAATTTGACAGTATTCCCATAGGTTTTCTGTCAAATTTACGTCAACGGAACGCAAGCTTATCTACAGGGTGTCTCACATTAGGTGTCACTAAAACAAAATGGGATTACAGCAAAACAAATCAACCAAATCATAGCATTAACTTTTCATTTGAAAGATACATGTTATAAAAATAAACCATATGAATTCAATTCGTATCTCACGCCTTTCCTTGATAACTTTGCGCAAACACATTGTAAACCCATCGCAGCTGGCACGCACGATTTCCTGAGGAATTTAGTCCCAAATA
>JASCZW010009682.1:0-40962 GCA_034211315.2 Aedes japonicus | reverse complement strand
CCAATGAAAAACCACTATCACATTTTATTAGTGGCCCCCAATGGCATCCTTACTGTTGGTTTAAACCGGTCAAAATCAGCTTTTCAGCATTATTTATAATAACTTTGTTTGAGTGGCTCCAATAGCATCCTCACTGTTGGTTTGAATCGTTTCAAATCGGAAAACTGTTTTTAACATCCACACATAAGGAAACAAAAATATGCATTCCAAAGCAAAAAAAAGGGGTAGTTTCGAGAATGGATGGCCCTTTTGTTTATGCACGGTAGAGACATCTGCAATTTGTATATGGCTATGTGAAACTAAGCTCATCTGTCAAGATGCTCGGGGGTTGGATATTTGAAAGCATGTAGTTAAACAGGGAACAGCAGGGCTTTTTGTAATGTATCATTTTATTATATATTGGTTTGTTTCTTGCATCTTGACTAGATTTTTGAAACCGTGTGAACAGCGGGAGCAAGTATGCACAATAAAGGAATCCAACTTGGAAAAAGAAGAAAACACCAAGTGGCGATAAATCTGACAAAACTTTTAAAATGCTTCTAGAAAATTCAAATGAAATTCTAATTAAAAGCGGTTTGTTGTATGATGTAAGAAAAATCCAAAACTACTCAATAAAGACATTTTCAGAAAAATAGAAATAAAATTATAATAATGCCCCTATTGTGCAGTTTTAGATTTTTCTTACATCATACAACAAACCAATTTTAATTAAAATTTCATTTGAATTTTCTAGAAGCATTTTAAAAGTTTTGTCCTAAAAACGTAGTAAAAAAAAACGTTAAACGAAAAATGGCTTGCTGGCAGTGTTGCCATAAGTTTTTGAAAAATATCTGGCATGTCACAAAGAAAAAATCTGGCAAAATCTGTCAATACACGGAGATGTGAAAATCTGGAGTATCATTTCAAAGGATTAAATAGGTCACAAATACTACACATGTTACAAATATTGATAGGCCCTTCAACAATGTTGTCCCAAAATGAGTAATTAAAAAAACAATCTCCAGTAACAGACAAAGTTGGAATTACACTGTTTGACGACAACACGACATAGTTACACTTGTTATTTTGTGGAATGCAACTTCAATACGACAAAGTGACATGAGTGCACAAATGAATCAACGAAATAAACATCAAAACCGTGTGAAAACGTTATGGGTAAGGCCAAGGTGACTTGGGGGAGAAGCGGGGTATCAAATTTAGCAGTAGAGCAAAAGAGTAAGGAATACTCACTAGTGTATTACGCACATAATGATAGCTGTTGATTGCATTTTCGCCTAGTAGTGAAGAGTTATACATTAATGTTAACGGAATGGGTTAAATGTTTTGTTTACATGCTTTAGCACGTGTAGTTTTTCCCCTAAATATTGGTATACAAACCTTGCAGACCAACGCTTCATATCCCAATGGCATAGAACACAGGCCTGGCAGTGTGAAACTGATCATCTCCTTTACTCGTTTGGTTTAAAATGGAACTGCGAGTTTAACATCCTAGGCACTGTTGCATAGGTGCATAGCAGACAACTTCAATATGCCAGACCTGATGTTACTTGATATGGATCATATAAGTATGCGTTTATACATGGCTGAAATTCTCATGTACACTATTGAGACAATCAAATTTGTTATAATTTGTTTTGTTTTTCACCACTCAAAATAACACGAGCACGTGAGAAGCGTGGATAAAAAATAAGCAGTCATGCAAATCACTTAACGCTTTAGTGGAGTGGAATTGTACGACGCTTTTTTTTAATCTGTTCTTATTTTAAAAAAGTCTGACATTATTGGGGATTTTTCTTTTTGTCTTTTTATCGATAATGGCACCCCTGCTATGGCGTAATGGCACCCCTGCTTGCGGGAGAAATTGCGTTTCGAGATGAAGTCTCTAAAGTTAGAGGTATGTTTTGGGTATTAATATCATCGATTTCATGGTACAAAGCTACCAAATGTAAGATATCATGCGTGAAAAAAAACATTGATCGAGTTGCAGCATTCCGACAATATTGCGCCGTTTACATTCTATATTGTAGATCTTTATTTGCCAAAATATAGTGAAAACGACTTTTTGCAATGTTTTTTAAAAGTTGATCAATATTTAGTCTTTAACGTTTTCGACAACATTTCTCGGCATAATCTAATTGACAACTTTTTCGAAAAAACATCCTTCTTGGACGCTCCGTTAAACAGATAGAATAGAGCGCCACCTATGCGGGGGAAATAGGAACTAATCAAAGCCATCAAAAGATGGCGCTTTTTCAATTGAACAACTTTCTCCAAGACTGCAAACCTGGTTTGTTTTGGCCACACTGCGCTAGAGGTTTTGGCCACACCACTGGCTTCGCTGCCCCACAGTGCGTCGGGATTTGAAGAAACCTCTGGCGGTTAACATACTGACGGGGTCTTTTTTTGTTTCGGGAATAATCGGTTTCATTCATGGAGTGTTCCGTGCGTATTGCATCAAATTTAGAACATATTGTGCATACGTTCCAAATTTTGAAAGAGTTGAATTTCAATCCCAAACCCTGTTGAACAATGGAAATAACTTCGCTCAAGGATGGTCCCCATCCACAAACACAGCAGCTCCCGGTTTTCAATTACAATTACAAAGCATCCAGCTTCATTCTACTGGCTGGGAGGTGGTAAGGTGGAAAGGTGATTTATGATCGCGCCCCTACTATCGCGTGAATCGCAAGACGAAGCTCCACGCCCGGTAGAAGGAATCTAGGAATCCAGCCAAACGGTCGGAAACTGAGAAGAAATGAAACGAAATCCAAAACCTAAGCAGTACAAAAGGGGGGGGAGGGTGTATCGGAGTAAATGCAAGTGCGCGGGCGGTTGAGTAAAGAAATCCATTTCCCTCGCCTTAGTTACGGCACGGTGTGGCGAGGTAAGTGATCTCGTGGCGGAGAAAACGGAAGAAAAATGGTGAGAATCGCTCGGAAAAATATGGGAAACTTTTCAATGTTGCTTCTGTTAGCGCTTGGGTTTGGGCGAAAAAGGGGTAGAACGCGAGGTTCGATGTTGGTGGCGGTGAAAATTTATGTTGCTTTGAAAGTAAATTGCACTCACTGGTTTTATGTATTCTTATTGCTCTTTTCTGGTTGCGATATATGCAATCGCATTCGCTTTTTTCTTTCACTCGGGTGATGAAGTGTACTGGGGGGTGGTCCCTGTTCTCGTTCGACCTGCAATGAAGCAGATAAATGGATGAGTGTGGAGGAAAGGAGTGCTGTATAAATATTGCAAAAAGATTAAGTACAATATATTATAAAATCTTTTTACTTTGTTTAAGGATTTCCACTTGTGCGGCAACAATGGCCCGACAATGTCTGAGAAGCTATAAATTTCTGTGTAAAAAGCGCCGGAACCGAATTGCTTTAAATGGTTATTGTTCTAGAATTAAACTTATCATTCGAAGTACTCCAGAATTTCAACTCTTCGGAGGTCAAAATGTGCGATTATTTTCGAGACAAGAAGTGGAACACAAGCCGTCTACGCTTGTTGGCCCCGATACAACATAGCTTCTACTTAAAAATGCCTCCCCTCCTTCTGTCGGATAATATCCGTGGTGACCGCGTATCGGTCGTTCGCGCGCCTTCCAGCCTAAGCCAGTCTGGTTACAATTTAGTCGTGACTGAGGTTTAAAATAAGAAAAAAAAAGGCAAGAAATGTGTCCACTCCGCCCCGCCAGTCAGCCACCCAGCCAGCGTCGCAAACTCGATGTTGGAGCATTTATATATGTGCGTTCGATCGTGGTTGGCTGCTGTGTAGACTTGAACTTCAAAACTCGCATCGCACGTTACTGGAGCAACTCAATGGATCTCTCACTGTTATGTTTACGAACGGGTTGAACTTTCTATTACAACCAACACCGCAGACCGTTCATTCTGATTGTAATAGCGAAATAAAAACATGGGAATTGGAAGACAGGAGATGAGTGCTACTTTTTTTTCTCCAACATGTGTCTTCAGGAAGCCCATTGAGGATCAATTTTGTTGGCGTTGGATAAGGCGTTGGATCAAAAGGCAGTAGAAGGTTATTAAATGATACTCCCAACGAAGTGCAGTGCAACTCGCATGTACACTACCAGTCAATAGTATCGACTAACTTCGAAAAATATTGCTACACACTTGTTTGTGGCATCACCTTTATAAGTATCGACACGCCTAAAACGACGTATCTTTAAATGCTGCTAACCTAGAAATTTCGAACTTGTAAAATTTTCCTTCGTTTAATTGCAAGTCAAAGCAATCGTAACCATCGAAATTGTTTGCAATCTTTTATACAAGATAAAACATTGTATGAAATTTTCCAAACAACAGACCAGATTTGGGCGGTATCTGGCTAAAATTTAGTTGAAACTAGCTGAGCCCGGTGTGACCACTGCTACGCTTGCAAATAAATGAATGAAACTTCAAATGAACTGACACGTTTCTGGTTGTGTTTTAGTAAGAGATTTTTTTTCCTGACTAAGCAGGGGCTCAAACTTCTATCAGAACATGCTTCTTACCCGAGAATTACACGTTTTGTGTTTAAGTAACCTGGATAACTCTCATGTTTTGTTGAAATTTGTGTTTCATTTGTATGGGAGCCCCCCTTCCAAAGGGGAAAGAAGTCTCAAACCACCAGCCACCATAGCCTTCAAAACCCCACACATGCCATATTTGTTTCCATTTGCTTGACTAGTATTTATTCAGAAATGTGTGTTTCAATTGAATGAGAGACCCCCTCCAGAGATGGGAGGGGTCTCAAGCAATCATAAAATTCTTCCCTAGACTCAAAAACCCCAGCATACAAATTTTCACGCCGATCGGCTCAGTAGTTTCCGAGTCTAAAAGGGTCAGGCAGATAGGGGAATAGTCAAAATATACCTCCTAAAACCCCCACATGCCAAATGTGGTTTCATTTTCTTGATTAGTTCTCGAGTTATGCAGAAATTTGTGTTTCATTTGTATTGGGGGGGTGGGGTCATTAACTATCATAGAAAAATTCCTTGCCTCACAAAACCTCGCATGCCAAATTTGGTTTCATTGACATAATTTGTTCTCGAGTTATGTAAGAAAAAGTGTTTCAATTTTATGGAGGGGGTCTCAAACAATCATAAGATTCTTTCCTGGCCCTAAGATTTTCACGCCGATGGGCTCAGTAGTTTTCACAGACGGACAGAGAAATACTGCCTACTAAAACCCCCACAAGCCAAATGCGTTTCATTTGAATGAATCCCACTCACCCTTCAAGAGGGGGAGGGGTCTTAAACTACCATAGAAACATTTCTTGTCTCATAAAACCTCCACATGCCAAATTTGGTTCCATTTGCTTGATTTGATCTCGCGTTATGAAAAAAAAATAGTTTCATTTGTATGAGAGCCCCCCTTCCAGAGGGTGGAAACCCCCCTTTCACTAAAGAAACATTTCTTGCATTCGAAAACCTTCACATGCCAAATTTGGTTCCATTTGCTTGATTAGTCCTCGAGTTATGCAGAAGCTTTTGTTTCATTTGTATGGAAGCCTCCCCCCCACCCTCAGAAGGCGGATGGGTCTCAAACTACAATGGAAATATTTTTCTCATTCAAAAACCTTCACATGCCATAGTTGTTTCCTTTTGCTTTATTTATTCTCGAGTTATGCAGAAATTTGTGTGTTATTAGAGTTTTATTAGATTGCATTAGAGTTTTATTAGATTGTGTTAGAGCCGAGACAGAATTGAGAGGGGTCTCAAACCACCATTGAAACATTTTTTGCAAAAATACCACTTGCCAAATTTAGTTCCTTTTGCTTGATTAGTTCTCGAGCTATGTAGAAATTTGTGTTTCATTTGTGTGGGAACACCCCTTTACAGAGAGGGAGAGTCTCAGACTATCATTACAACCTTCCTCGGTCCCAAAAAACCCCTCCATACCAATTTTCACGCCGATCGGTTTCGTAGTCACCGAGTGTAGAAGGGTCAGACAGACAGATAGACAGAAAGACAGACAGACAGACAGGCGGGCGGGCAGGCAGGCAGGCAGGCAGAAAATTACATGTTTCTTTTAAACTGTGTACAGAATGTCAAGGGCTTCCGAATGGTGGCTTCTATGGTTCTAAATTTCATCACTACGTGGCACTAGTGCGAATGAAAAAGAGAGCATTTTTGAACGAGTTTATATCGTGATCCATACCAACCAGAAAGTTCGATAATTGGCATATTTTCCGAAGCTTTTGTATTGATGATAGAAAATGCTCTTATAAATATGTCCAAACGCTCGCTTGTATTAAAACAAAGGTTCGCAAAACCTAATAATGGCTGATTGGCTGCATCAATTCGAATTTTGGAGGGCACATATCTAGGAAACTGCAAGCCATTCAAGATTGGCGTGGGAAATCTTTTTAATTTCTCGGATTTGTGCCTTCACAGGTTCTAAGTGGCGATGCCAATCGGCCATGATTGCAAACATTTTTGTATTCAAGCAATCTTTGCCTTAAATACGGGGGAGGGGAGTTTTCCGAAACATTTCTTGTGAAGTAGTCTGTTGATTCCCTAAACGAATCGAATATAGAATTTTTTTCTGTGTTGATTGGATTTTCCAGGACTCAATTTTGATATTTCAACGTATTTTTGTACTCCATTCAAATGAACCACCCACACTTGTGAGTGGCCCCAACAACATCCTTACTGTTGGTTTAAATTGGTTCTCAAATTCGATATTTCAACGTTTTCTCGTATTGCATTGAAATAAATCACCCAAACATGTGAGTGACTCCAACAGCGTCCTTACTGTTGGTTTGAATCGGTCCTCAAACTCGATGTTTTAACGTATTTTTTAATTGTTCTGGCATAAACCTCCCACGTCTTACATTTTGTACAGAAATCTGTAAAATTTTACCGATTAAACGGATTTCGGTAAAACTTTACAAATTCTGGTAATTTTTTTAACAAATAACGGTAAAGTTCCACCGAAAGTGTGCCCACAATAGTGAATGATCCCAACAGCATCCTTACTATATTGGTATCGCCAGAATTGCTTATTACAACATTGAGTTCACTTGTTCTTATACATTGGAGATGTATGTTAGTCCCAAACATCATCTGTTGGTTCTCTGTTTTATTTCCGCTGACCTGGTAATAACGGAGTAGCAACTATCGGTCGGTTAATCATACTAATGCTCATGCCCATGATCCAGACCAACTAGAAGGTTTAAACATTCAGCGAAGTCGTTCAAGGGGTCAAAGACTTTCGAAAAGCTGTTCATGACTGATTCATATTTAAGTAATTATAAACTTGTTACCTCACTAACTTCATATTCAAGTGTCTGATTTGAGATCCTTAAGGGCTTACTAACATGAATACTAACTATATTTTACTTCGTTTTTATGGGGATCTAAATTTTTAAGGGCTGAGTCGCTTAATTTGGAATTTGCTTCAAGACTCACATACTTCATATTCAAGTAATCTTAAGCATTTAAGAGCTGATTTCAAAACTTCATGACTAAATAAGTGTTGCATAGACTTTTGCTGAATTGCTTCGATTTGGTTAGCATGTTTTACCTTTTCATGCAATGGTCAAAATATAGTTTTTCAAAAAGTTGAGTATTTACACAAAAAATGTGTTTTTTTTAAATTGCCATATGGGGTACGTAACGACTTAAGCACCCCGAGACCCTATTCCAAGCACGGGGTTACCGTTAACCTACAATGCTCATTTTTTGCAGTATGGTGCTTCACTAGATGGAGCACCATACTGCAAAAAATGAGCGTTGTAGGTTAACGTTAACCCCGTGCTTGGAATAGGGTCTCGAGGTGCTTAAGTCGTTACCTACCCTGGTTACTTTTTGCCCAAAATGAAAAATGTGATTTGAATTAGGTCGATAAATTGTTCCGTTCTGTAGTTATTACCGGAAACAAACCGCGTAAAAAAACCGCGTTAAAAATAAAAAAAGACCTTAGTGTACATTACTCCAAACATTGCTAGGCTGATATTTGAATGATTTCAAGTTTTTCTGGGTTAATTACTTTCATATTCAAGTAATCTTAAATTTGTCTTGTGAGTTAAGGCAAAGTTACCAACATTCAAGTGATTTTAAAAAGTAAATGTTCGATTCACTTAGTTTTCAAGGTATTCCTAATTTTTCCGACCTAACTTACGTTATATTCAAATGACTTCGAACTGTTAAGAGACGATGTCAAAATCAGGCTTAACTTACATATAATTCAAGTAATTGAGTTATGATTCACATAATATTCTTATGATCTCAGGACTTTTCAGGACTGGTTCAACTAATTTTCAGATCCCCATTCAGGTTTTCAAGACTAACTTACCGCGCATTCAAGGGGTTCAACCGTGTTTCCCTTTATGTGAAAGTGTTTCTACACATTAATGCCTTGATTGACACAATGTTTAAGGGATTTAATTTTTTTTTTTGATGCTTTGACGTTTCTCGCTAAGATCCTGTTCATAAATCACGTAGACTCATTTTTGAAAATCTCAGACTTTTCTTCATACATTTGTTTTTTAATTTTGTATGAAGCGTAGACTTTGGTCAACCTCCTTCCCCCCAAAAAAGTCTACGTGGTTTATGAATAGCTCTTAATTGCAACCGGCGTGCCAATCCAATACAAGAGGGAGGTACGCAGGAGCATAGACTTGTACATTTCTCGAGTAATTTATGACAAGGGTCTAAAAGCCAATTGTAAACAATGACCTTAAACATCGATTTCTCTTGAATCTAAAATCACTTTAGTGAATTGAAAGCAGCATCTGGTTGAAGATAGTTAGTTCTACCACATGGTATAAGTGGATATCGTAGGATTCTCTTGATTTGTGAGAGATCAACGTTTAAAGTCATTGTTTAAAATTGGCTTTGAGGCCCTAATCATAAAGTACTCGAGATTTGTTCTTCCAAAAGTGCTCTTGTTTACAACCACCAGATAAGTATTCGTCTGTTCTCTGATAGTTTCTTATCTGTTCCAATAATTCGGATTCAAAGTCATATCGGAATATAAATACGAAGACCATTGATAGCATCGCCGGTAAGCTTTTGAATGCAATTGAAGGTATGAAACTTGTGCTGTTAGTCATTTTATATATAAACCCTTTCAGGCCTAAATATTCCCAAGCGTTATCATGCAGGCAATTTAGTGAATAATCTGTTTGATTTGGTGTTCCAGAACATGGAAATGATTGAAAAAAATAGGAAATATGTTTTTAAGATGTGCTAGTTCCTCCAAACTGTCCTGGAGTTAAAACTGTTCCTAAAACTCGGCCAAAAGATGAATGTTTATACGAAGAATCTCTCAACCGAGTTTCAGACAAGCTAGCCAATAAAACCCCCCAAGACGAAGAGAATC
Organism: Aedes japonicus; assembly: GCA_034211315.2. Taxonomy (NCBI): domain Eukaryota; kingdom Metazoa; phylum Arthropoda; class Insecta; order Diptera; family Culicidae; genus Aedes; species Aedes japonicus. The sequence goes on along the minus strand of JASCZW010009682.1, from coordinate 31,639 downwards.
ATTTTGTGCCGAATTATCCCTACATATTTTTGTATGGATCACGAGGGTCTCTGAAACTTCCTAAAAACGTGAAGATATTTAGGAACGCCTTCTTGTTGTTTATGGTGACTTCTCTCAATGTCAATTTGAGAGTTTAATGCATTTACTAATAAGACAATGAACCATACACTCCAAGTTACGAATGACCTTAAGCTTATCAACAATTATCCCGAAGGTTTGAACGGTCTATACAAAGTGCTATACAAATCGTTGCTCTCTTTCACATGCGTACTACCGTCACCTAGTGATCAAATTTCGAACCACAACCTCTACTTTCCAAAAGTCTTTGACTTTCTTAACAACTTTGCTCTCAAGGATTGAACTTGCTTGTTGGGTGGGATCATTATCTCAACTCAGTAGCGCTGCATAAGAGGTGTGTTTACCTCCTAATCTGAGCTCATAAATACCAAGGCCAGTTATCAAGTTATTCGTTCTTGCTCGGGAAGGGCCACGTTGTCGCTAAATTTTGAACCATACCATACACCTTACGAAATACCTCAATTGATGAACAACTTTCCCGAAGGTTCGAACGTTCTAAGTGCTCGGGATCACGATACCCGAGCAGGACCGAATAACTGGATAACTGGCTTTGGTATTTTAGAGCTCAGATTTAAAGGTAAAATACCTGAGGATAATACCGTAAAATTGTTCTCACAATGTTATGCGAATACCAAATTGAGGTGAGACAATACCAAAATAGTACCTCTCATGTATTCCCAGGTATCCAAAATAACAAGTTATGGTATTCGAGAGATATTTCGCTTGCAATTCTAAGATATTTTGCTTAGGTATTTTACCTCTTAATCTGAGCTCTTTAATACCAAGGCTAGTTATCAAGATCAATATTAGGTATTCATATGTTGTTGTCTCCTGCTCGGGAATACCTTAACCTAAGAATTGCAAGCAAAATATCTCTCGAATAACAAAACTTTTTTTTCGGATACCTGAGAATACCTGAGAGATACTATTTTGGTATTGTCTTACGGTATTTCGCATTGTAATGGGAACAATTTTATTTATTTTAGAACATTGCTATAGGAACAATTTTATTTCGCATTGTTATGGGAACAATTATCCTCAGGTATTTAACCTCTTATGTAGTGCTCTTGAATATCAAGGCCAGTTATCAAGTTATTCGTTCCTGCTCGGTTACCTAAGAAAAATTTCTGGAAATTACATGCAAAGCATCTTTCGAATAACAAAACTTGTTATTTGGGATATCTTAGAAGAGCTTAGAGGTACTATTTTGGTATTGTCTTACCTCAATTTGGTATTTAACCTCTTAATCTGAGCTCTAAATACCAAGGTCGTCATGGTATTATCCTTGGGTTTATTGCTCGTGTTATCATCTTAACAGTTTATCCAAAATATATTTTAGTAACTCTTGATTCATTACTATGTGAATCACCATAACCATGTCTACTAATTTGTGCTCCTGAAAAGTGGCAAAAATTTATGAATATTATCCTGTAATATCCAGAATTGGAATTGCCGGAATTGTGGCTTACGCTGCTCTTAAGCATTCAAAAAATTGAACCTGTATAAATCATTGAACAGATTAAACAGTCGTTATAATTCAGTCTACATCGTAAACTTGCAAATCGCTTTAGGCGTTTTGAGCTTCAGACATTTTTATAAATTGTATCCAGATTCTCGCACAGTTATCCTGATCATTTGTAAAATTCTTCAAGATGTTTCCTTCCAAACTTCCTGCAGAACCGTCTGGTTGGTTGTGCTTCAAGATTTTCCTTTTTGCGTATTATATTACCCATTAAACTATATCAAGACGCGGCTGGGTAGCTCAGTGGTTACCCGTTCTGCTTACTGAGCAGATGGTCTGGAGTTCAATCCCAGGACCGTCCACTTCCTTGCCATTTGTCACTTGCCTCTTTCTATCAACACTAGATTTAAAATAAAAAGCAGTCTACTGCGCTCTCTTTCGTTGATCGCTTCACTTACCAAAGTGCATCCATGATCTAAAAATAAACCTGCCTCACTAACACAACTATCCTTTCCTTGGCAATTGTAGAGATGCAGTGAACAGCTCACGGTCTCTAATAACAACGATTGTCAAACTAATCATCCTTCTTCCCCCCTCCCCAAACACCGTGAGGACGTGGCCGGCGCCGGTACTGATCTATAGAATTATAGAATTATAATTATAATAGAATTAGTGAACGCGTACAGTGAAGATGTAAAAACTACTCCCAAGCTCCATCTAAAAATTATATTACCTATTGATCTATATCGAGAATTTAAAATAAACACTTTAAAAAATTTACCCTTCTCGGTATTTCTTAACTGAAATCTGAAATACTAAACAGTTCGGTAGCTTAGGATATTTCATTTTAGTAGTTTTTGAGCGGCTTTGCAGGTAGCTACCAACTACAAATACATATTTAATTATTTCAACAAAGTTTTCTAGTGATAGTTTGAAAAAGTGTTTTCAGTTTTTTATTTTGTTATATTTTTTTCAGTTTTAATCTGTTTAATTAAGTGGAGTGTTAATTTAAATTTTCCTAGTTTTCCATTATCAATCGTTCTACTGATTCATTGAACGGATTAAACAGTTCGTTAAATTCTAGCCTTGCTTGGAGATACCCTCTTATTTTTGATAATGCAATTGCAGATGTTTTATGAACAAATTACGTATTAATTATGGCTAATCCATATGAAAACATAAGCAGGTATACTATCCTTTTGTTTCCGTGCTACTTGTTCCTGCCCAGCAGTAATATCTTAAATAAGTTACCTGTCTAGCTCCTTCCAAACGATAATGTGATTTATTAACATCGAGCTAGCCACGAGTAATTGGCACCTAACTTTTACTAAAATCGAAAATTGAAACATTGTTATAACAATATTGAATATCGGCTCCGTATAGTGTTACACACGCTTGAGCCTAACAAATAAACGAACTTATTAAAAAAAAATCATCTACATCTCTTACCTGACAGCTAAACTCACGCAAGAAGTTTTGTTCTGTTCTGTTCGATTTTATTTACTACATAAGTAGTCCGATATTCGAGCTTCATAAAGTAGTTCAATAATTATAATAATGTGTGCTGGATAATTTGCTAGATCTATTATAATTATAATGGTCAAAGATAAAATTCAATTTTGACATGGATAATAACTGGCCAGGCGGTCAATCCCACTAGACCTTTCCTTTAAAAAAAAAGCAAAACCACATTCCCGGAATGGCTCCATCTTTTGGTTAATCAACGAAAATCCTGGTCAATTTCCTCTTGGCGCTAATTGAGATTATTTCACCTTCATTATTTGAACCAATCAACCCCCCTCCCCCCTCTTTAAAAAAAACCAACAGTAGCCCAAAACTTATACGCGGAAATTACACCCATCTATAACCGCTGCCCATTTGAGAAATAAGCGCATCGCCTCACAAAAAGCCACCGGGCCACTGGCGGGGAGAAATGAAACGAAATATTTAAATACACACCTCCGGGCGGGGATCATTTCTTGGAATTGGAATTTCATAATTTTTTTTTTCTGGTTACAACTCTGACAAAACTCGCGGACCCTCTACGACCGCCATCCGCCACTTGAAACCGATAGCCGGGGTTCGGTCGAGTAATTTTTCACCCCCTTATTAGTTCTCTTCTGCTGGCCAAACACAAACACAAACCCACACAGTCCGAATAAGCCCAAAACCTAAAACAAGCTGGATTCTATCTAATATCATTATTAGTTATTAAATATTGTTATTCTCCTTCCCGTGTCTCTTCATTTCTGCCCAACGAGGACAGCTCCGTTACTTTTGTTCTTTTTTTTTCTTTTTTTCTGTTTTTTTTTGAGTGGAACGAACAACGACAAAAATCAGAACAGCCGACCGAATTCAAATGAATGAATGGAAATGACACAGGCAGACGCGGTGGTGCTCCGGTGGGACGCGGAGGGGAAAAGAGGCCATATTTATATTAAATTGGATCAAACAATTATCTGTAATTTAGTAATTTTGTGATGTTTTGTGTTGTTTTGTTGTCGTTGAGTGGCAGCAGCAATGGCAGCGGCGCGGTTTTCGGGTTCCACCCTTTTTCCCAAAACTAAAAACGCGCGAGGCCAACTTTTCGGTCGGGCATTGTTGTGTTGTATCATTGTAGGAATCGATATGCCGCGACGACGGAGACGACGGTGGAGGTTTTCTCTAGAGAGAATGAGCTATTTATGTGTACTACAATGTAAACTGCGTGATCCTCACTCGTTGCTTCGATGGGACCGAACCGAACTACAGTGGCGGCGCTGTCATCAGCAGCCCCAACGAGAACCTGTCATATGAGAGGAAAAAAGTCGGTTATGACTCGAGTGGTTCGGATTTCCAACGAATGCCGGTGGTGTGTATGATAAACGAGAGGAATGAAAGGGGGAGGAAAAAGCGAAATCCGGCGGCCTTTAAAAGGTTTCTAATCCCTGACAATTTGTTGTGATTATCGTTATTATTGTTATGAGCTGATTTTTCGTTTCTGTTGTTATTTTCGTTTGTCCTCTACGGCTTGGGTTCGTTCGTCATTCGGAGACGAACCAGCGGTGAAGTTGTTACTGATCTGTTCGGTGGGATTTGTTTGGTTGAGCTTGGGAGCTTTTTTTCGGAGCTATTCGTTTCCACTGTGGAACGTACAAATTGGCATAAGATAAATTATTTGCATCCCTTATATTTTTTCCGGCTGAAAGGTTGTTAGTTTGAGATTTGGAACTTGTTGGGACGCGGCTGGTTAGCGTTCTAATTACTGCTCAGAAGATCGGAAGTTCAATCCCAAACCCGATTACTCGCTTGCTATTGTAGTACCTAGTATTGTCTTACCTTAATTTGGTATTCGCATGACATTGCGGGAACAATTTAATGGTGTTATCCTCAAATAATTTACATCTTAATCTGAGGTCTTAAATACCAGCTATCAAGTTATTCGTTCATGCTCGGGTAGGTTTAATGATAAAAAGCAATCTAGAACCCGTTGATCAATCAATTGTGAATCCTGATCTAGAACCAACTCTTACACAACTTAGAAATGCACGGTCCTTTAATACTCTTAAATAGCTCAGTATAACTTAATCAAAATGAGTTTTAGTATTTTTTCAATGAATTGATCGTACATCTAGAAATTCATTTGAAGATTTTCTTCTCAGCTCGACATATGTTCTCATAGAGACAAACCCTATGAACTGCTCTTCGTTAACTTGTAAATTGCAATAGGTATTTAAACATTGGCCTACGGCAAAATTTCTTATGAACTTCCTTCAAACTTTCTTTGAAATTGCATACAGATTTTCGTTTTAGTTCTCCTTGCACACCTTGCAAAATTATCTGTGAAATTCTTCAAGATGTTTCAGAAATGCTCCCTTCCCAACATCCTACAAGATCCTCTGGCGGATTTTTCGATCTTTATGTTTGCTTTCGACATGACTCACAACACTTTGTCGAGATTTGCTATTAAAAATTTAGACATTTTTAGCGTATTCGGTATTTTTTACTGAAATATAAAAACTGAACAATTCGGTAACTTAAGGGTATTTCAGTTTTGTTCAGTTTACCTACTAAAGGGCGAACACGAAATTATTGCGACACCGAAAATGTCATGCCAATTTTCTTTTAATGTTTAGAATCAAACCAAAATTTTAGGTTAGTTTTATACATATATTTACTTCAAAAATCAAAATAAAAGTTAATCGATGGAGCCTTGAGTGTAAAATTGAACGCATTTTCGCTTGATGCCCTCCATCAAAGTCTTTACAGTGTCATCCGGTACCAGTTTCTCAGTTTTTTTTTTCCATTTTCTTAACATGTCCTTCTCGTCTTTGACTATCTTCTTGCTCTTCCGAAGTTCCCGCTTCATCATTGCCCAGTACTCTTCCACCGGGCGCAGCTCCGGACAGTTTGGCGGATTCATGTCCTTTGGAACAAAATGGACATAATTGGCCTCATACCACTCCAGGACACTTTTAGAATAGTGGCATGATGCCAAATCTGGCCAAAATAGCGGAGATTCGTCGTGCTGCTGCAAGAACGGCAAAAGGCGCTTCTCGAGGCACTCAGATTTGTAGATTTCGCCATTTACGGTGCCCTTTGTCACGAAAGGCTCACTCCTCAGTCCGCAATAGCAGATGGCCTGCCAAATGCGATATTTGGAGGCGAACTTCGACATTTTCTTCTTCTTAAATTTGTCGTCCACATAGAACTTGCTCTTGCCGGTGAAAAACTCCAACCCCGGAATTTGCTTAAAATCGGCTTTTATATACGTTTCGTCGTCCATCACACAGCAGCCATATTTTGTCAGCATCTTCTCGTAGAGCTTCCGTGTCCGAGTTTTAGCTGTCGATTGTTGCCGCTCATCGCGGTTTGGAAAGTTCTGTACCTTGTATGTATGTAGTCCAGCTCTTCTTGCATTCTGGACGTAGTTCTGCGACATGCCGATCTTTTAGCCAAATCACGGCTTGAGACGTTGGGATTTGCTTTAATCATCCGCTTCACCTTTCCCTCCGTCTTTTTGTGCTCCGGTCCCGGTTTTCTTCCAGCTCCTTTGGCGTGGTCCAATGTCAACCGCTCCTGAAACCGCTTCAACACTCTGGAGACGGTTGAATGGTGAATGTTCAACATTTTTCCCAACTGCCGGTGCGACAGGTCAGGAAATTCCAGTTGTTTGGAAAGAATTTGTTCTCTCGACTCGCGTTGGTTCACCTCCGTTTTCGTTGAATCGAAAAACACGACTTCGAGTTTGACAGCATGTGCACAATACACATCAATGAGAAAGTGTGCAAAATTTGGTTGATTTTTACCCAATGGTAAAAAAGTTATGCCCTGTTGAATATGTCGCAATAATTTCGTGTTCGCCCTTTATGCCAAAAGATTTGATTATTTCAACGAAGTTGAACGAGCACGCGACATTAAAGAACTCTATAAGTTGCAGAGGAAAAAGGCTGTCTGTCAAAAGATATGCTTTTCCAGTGAAAATTCAGGGAATTTGCTGGTGTTTACAGTTTTTTATATTTTTCAAAGTTATCAACGATGGGTTAATGGGTTAATAAATTTTCCTTGTTTTCCAAATTAATCGTTCTACTAATACGCTCGTTAAGGTGAATTGCTGCTCCCTGTTTTTTTTTTCCTGTCTTCTATCTCTCTCGCAAACTTACCTCGCTTTTTTAAAATTATAAATCTCGATTGTTAGTGAATGAACATCGAATCGAACTCCATCAGATTGTTCAGAGCAAGTAAGCATACAAACTGATGTGATGAAATATTCAACATCTAGTACGGATTCTGAGTTAAATCAATTCAAAATTTTGAGGTAATGGCTGCCGTTGAGAATGCTTTAGCGTAGACCCTTAAATTGCTTTTTATTTGGTGAAGGCTGAACGTGTTTTGAAATACGTTGTAAACATGAAAAAATCTGTGAAATTATCGTCAATGTTTTGCCGAACGTTCAGATTTCGGTAAGAATAAACAAAATTCGAAATAATTTCTAAGTGTGTATCTTTCTGAAGACTTGCCAATGGTTTGGTGTAATCTGTATTTTTCTATGAGCTTGACCAAACCTTCCAAAAGCCTCAATTTAATAAAAATCTAGCCCTTTCTAACAATTTATGTGGACTTCTACCAGGTATACTTCATGTACTTTTCTTATAACTTCTGGTTACATCCTTTAAGTTTCCGTTAAGACTTGTCCTTGCTCTAAATATTTTCTTCTAAAATTGTTCTAAATATTTTTTTCTAAAAATTCTAGTGTATTTTTTCTTAATTTTACTATGAACTACCTGTAGATCTTTGTCGGAGTTTCTCTCGATCCCTTTAGCAAAGAATTTCGAAATCTCTACCCCTTATATTTGCCTTACTATGTTCATATAGTTTTTTATTCTATTCTATTTTAAACCTTACACAGCCAGTAATTTTTCTTAGCAACATTAATATTTGTGGCACACTTGTAATATGACAAAAATATTAAAACGATCAGGAATAATAAAATTCTCATAGATTTACAATTGAATATATTGTAACCATACAAAAGAATCTATAGTATGTACAATTAATCTTATTGTTCACAACTATAAGATGACAATAGGAGTTATTGTTATCACAATAGATTCTAATGTAAACTGAGACATCGACAATAGAAAAGGGGGTTGTTATGTATCTTAACTATAGAAAAAATCATTATTTTCCGAACAAATTTGAACCAATAACTATTAATTGTATTGTTTCACTATTGTTTAAAATCCAGGCATATGGAGTCAATTGTAGATCTATTGTAATGACAATATGCATTTTTCCTCTATCTGATTTAATAACAATAAGATTCATCGTCGGAAATAGATTTTAATGTTATTTTATATTAATGTAATGTAATTGTATGGTTATTTTTATCCGGGATGTTTAATTAATAGTATTGTTCATAACGACAAAATGACAATAGGAGTTATTGTTACCAAAATTGAATCTAATGTAAATTTAGGCATCGACAATAGAAAAGGGGGCTGTTATGTATCTTAACTGTAGAAAAAATCATTATGTCCCGATCAAATTTGAGTCAGGTAGTATTAATTGTATTGTTTCTCAATTGTTGAAAATTCTAGCATATAGAGTGAATTGTAAATTTATTTTAATGAGAATATGCATTTTTCATTTATCTGTTTCATGAACAATAAAATTCATGGCCGGATATAGATTTTAATATTATTTTATGAAAAATAAACGGCAATTAAATAATCCATTAGATGAATAAGTTAATCAACGAATATTTTCGGAGTTAGTGAAAGAGGAAACGGGGACAATCGTCCTTCCGTTTCGATTCACAACGTTCATCTGGGTTTACATGCTCAAAGCTTGACAGAGCAAACTTTTCATTTTGACTATTCATCAGTTATCCTGAAACTTGAGACGATGATTTGCGGCTATCTTGAAGAAAGTGTAGAACGAAGGTTGAACACGAATACTTTGTTGAGGTTTAAAAATGTAACAGTTATACATTAGTAGGTATTATGTTTACACCTTGTCCAATATATTTTCATGAAAATTGAAATAACAAAAATGCAACATCGATTGAAAATCAATGCTACGCAGATGCATTGCATCCTGTGTTATAGAATTACTCCATCTTTCACCATTTTTACCAGTTTTAACCATTTCTCCAAATAATCAAAGGCGGCAAGCACAAGTTCCATTGGCATCTCGTCCCATACCTACTGGATTACGGACTTGAATTGTGCCAAAGCTGATACCTTGAGCTCTTTAACCTTCGGTAGCATGTATGACCACACAAAATAGTCCAGTAGATTGGGATCTGGCGAACTTGGTCATTTATCTTTGACCAAACAGTTCGCCAAATTTTATCTGCAACAGCCTTGGCCCCGATTTGCCGTGTGGATCTATGCTCCATCATACTTGAACGGTATTTTCTGAACATTAACCGGTCACTTGATGTAACAACTTTCTCGTTTGTTTTTAGAAAAATGTTAACCGCGGTTGTGAATTTCACGCAAATCCATGACTGACGCCGCACTTTGAAACCAAGGTCAGCCAGATCTCTTCCGGTAATCCAATGAGAATTCACCCTGTACACAGAAGTTGTCTCCATTCTATGTACTGACCGAAGTTTGCCAGCAAGTCATATTCTACTTGATCGATCCGCCTTGCTCGTTCCACATCTCTTCTTCTTGTGCCAATCAAATCGTTATCGAGAATAATTTTAACTGGGCTGTCGTCCGACAGTCTTACGAAATGCCCTGCCCACCATAGTCGACCAATTATAGCGGTGAGAATTATGGGAAATTCTCCCAGCAACCGATGCCATTCGTGGTTCATTTCCAATAAGGAAGTATCTCAGTATCTTCTGAAGGTTCGACAATCGAAATCGCGCCTAACATATAGGGTTTTCAGGTATTTGAAACAAGCGCTCGGGCGCTCACCTTTCAAAAACTTTTGAATTAACGTGGTAATAACTACATAGTTGTGAAAGATAGGCTATCTGAATGAAAATAAGCAAACATGGCACATATTCATTTGCATAACTCAAGAGAAGAATGATACTAATACATTCGTCATATCTGTGGCGTAGTTAGCTGTCCACATGGAAAAGAAAAAAATGTATGAGAAAAGATTGGACATGGTGTATTGTATTATCATTGTTTCAAATATTCTTCATATCACAACCAAATTTATTGCATGAGCCCTGTTCTCATGTGTTGGGAACCACTCTGTTGCAATTTTTGCTGTTCCACTGTTTAATGGAATGTGAGTAATGTTAGCTTGCCATGTTCGGCTAGAATAGGCAATCTACCTTATGCTGTTCTAGAAAAGGCAGTCATTTCTTCCGGAGGCACTTAGCCTAGTAAATTCGCTAGTTAGGGATTCCAGAAGTAATGGAAGTTTAGATTTTCTGTCCACAACTGCAGATTGTTTGCCAGACGAGAACGTTCCAGAGCTCTTTTCGGGTCAATCGATGGATTCAATTGCAACCCCTGTGCTCTTATTATTGTGTACGATCTACGGTGGAGTGAAATGGAAGATAGGACGTGAAAAAGGCGAATTAACCACGAATTGCATCATTTGCTTAGAAAATCTCCCATCGTACACACCGCTGAAATCGGTCGACTACGATGGGCTGGGCATGTCGTAAGAATGCCGAACTTCAGCTCAGCTAGAGAGTTCACAGCTAGAGGCCATCCAAGACATGGTCTGATTGGAAATGGAAGATTTCAATAAACTCAAAGGTTTTGCAATTTATTTTTGCTTGCGCTAGCCATGATATAAAAAAATGAATTCATGATATGTACTACCACTCATTGTAGCACGGAAACTAAACCCGACAGTAATGAACTTTTCTCTATGTTTGCATTGATCGAGCTCTAATAAACACTGATTATCCTCATCATACACTTGTATAACATCATTTATGCGTATCCAAAGGTATATAAAGAATCTCCTTGCAACAGTGAGAAGAGCCCGCCCCATTTAAAAAACCTTTTTTGCATTTAAAAAACCTGAACACCCCTCATTTTGAAGGTGTGTGTGTGTAGAATGTTGCTCCTATTTTGATTTTGGAATTCACTCTTCAGTTGTCAAAATGCCGTCCAAGCAAGAAGAGCAGCGTATCAAAATTTTGCTCGCGCATCGCGAAAATCCGAGCTACTCGCACGCAAAGTTGGCAAAATCGCTTAAAGTTGCCAAATCAACCGTTACAAATGTAATTAAATTGTTTGGGGAACGTTTGTCGACAGCCAGGAAGTCTGGATCGGAGGAAATCGAAAACCGGAAGCCGCTGAGACGACAAAGAGAGTTGCCGGTAGTTTCAAGCGAAACCTAACCTATCTCTCCGAGATGCCGCAAATAAGCTGGGTGTATCGTCTACAACCGTGCATCGAGCCAAAAACGAGCCGGACTATCGACTTACAAGAAGGTAGTGACTCCAAATCGCGATGATAAACAAAATACGACGGCCAAAGCGCGGTCCCGGAGGCTGTACACGACGATGCTGACGAAGTTTGACTGCGTGGTAATGGACGACGAAACCTACGTCAAAGCCGACTACAAGCAGCTTCCGGAACAGGAGTTTTATACGGCAAAAGGAAGGGAAAGGTAGCAGATATTTTCAAGCACACGAAACTGTCAAAGTTCGCAAAGAAATATCTGGTTTGGCAAGCCATCTGTACCTGTGGCTTGAAAAGCAGCATTTTCATAGCTTCCGGGACTGTCAACCAAGAAATTTACGTGAAAGAGTGTTTGAATAAACGTCTGCTGCCTTTCCTGAAGAAACACGGTTGTTCCGTACTGTTTTGGCCGGATTTGGCATCTTGCCATTACGGTAAAAAGGCCATGGAGTCGTACGCCGCCAACAACGTGCAGGTGGTTCCCAAGGACAAGAACCCTCCCAACACGCCAGAGCTCCGCCCAATTGAGAAATACTGGGCTATTGTCAAGCGGAACCTAAAGAAGACCAAAAAAACTGCTGAGGACGAGCAGCAGTTCAAGGCAAACTGGCTTTCTGCGGCGAAGAAGGTGGACAAGGTGGCTGTACAAAAATCTGATGGCAGGGGTCAAGCGTAAGGCCCGGCAATTCGGATTTGGAAAAGCGGAAGCCTAACTGAATATTTTTCCTGAATTTTATACTAATTGAACTTGAAAAAGAAATTTAATTTGATTTTTTAAATAAACGATTTCACCGATTTACACGCGTTTTCCCTTGACCAAATTTTGACCGTATCACCCTTTAAACTTTTCTCAGGTATAGCACAATTTATTTATGTAGATATTTAGTTTAACCACAGGCAAACAGATTTACCGCCATGATCATTGCATAGAGTAACCTCTGTACGCAAACACTAGTGCCATCTATTTAGTACAATTTGACGACTGATCAACTGAACAGATCTCGTATTTTCGTAAGTGTTGTTTTTTTATTGTTTTGACGTTATTATGTTTTTTAAAGTTATTTCAAGTATCAAAACACACAACGTTTTAGATCATGCTGCACCTGTATTATTACAGTAGCATGAGATATTGGTTTTTTCGTTTTTTTGCTAAATTTTCAACGTCTGTACCATACTTAGGAGCAGATAGCTGAATCTTAAAGTACATCAAAAGTGCTTTCAAGTGGTGGTAAGTTTTTTTCAGTTTACGACCGTCTGATGGAGAGTTATGGTCAAAGCTAATATTGTTCGATAGGTTTTGACGAAAACACTTACACACTGTTGTATTCTATACCGAATAGTACATTCGTCACTAGGCTACCGCCTGACAAATTAAACTTTTCATTTATTAGAATAAGTCTATAAATAGGAAAAATTATATATTTTTCATTAAAATAATTCTCAAGACTGAAGAAGTCACGACTGAAGTGCCAAAAGCAAGTTTGTCAACTTTATTCAAACTCTTTAGTGGTTGGAGTTTAAGGTTCAATTGAAGAACATAAATATATTAAAGGCTCGAAAATTTAAAGCAAAGCTGAGATGAGATATCACTCTGGTCAAAATCAACTGGACGCCGATCATGAAAAACTTGATTGTGTTCGTGAAAAGGTACTCCAGTGCTGCGATATAAACATGGCTTATTTGTTGAAACAACGTTTTTTAGGTTTAGCTCTTATTCAACGCTCTCTATCTCGATTTGAGTGGCACAAACGATTTGTATGTCCTCAGTAAAGTTATTTGTATTGACTTTTCCTACAACTTTACTCAACGCCTCATTGCTCTATCTCAACATAATAATAAGTGGATTTTTAATCTCATTTTTAGGGGGATTGATCACAAAAGTCATGTCTTTAAAAGACGTAGTTTATCATATGCATCAACTTTTCCAAAAACACCAATAGCTCTAGCTCCATAATTTAGGGACTGATTTCAACTGATAGAGCGTTAAAATCGACTTTTTGACCACCGGCGCCGTCTATTCATGAATATTGATAAGCCACGTGCGTGGAGTTTAACTGAAAGAACGTCACCAGGTACAAAATCAAAAGTCCTATTGATATACAATAAAACAGAAGTCATTTGCTCTTGGTTTTAGAAAAAGGCAACAGAATCTCTGTGGAAAGCAACACAAGACAGTCGTTCGTTCCCTTTTCTCTATGGCAACGAAATTAGAAATCTGACAATAGGTTTTTTGTCTCAATCCATTTGTCCAGACGGAAAAGGATCATTTTCTCCAACAGTCACCAATACCATCCCCAAAATATTCTACTTGGCAACTATAACTAACCTTGCTAGCCTGGCGATTCATATGCGTCTGAATAACGGTACTATCTATTCAGCTTTGACTGAAATCATTGGAAACCCAAGAGATATCAGCGATTTTTTCTGGCTTAGAATAAAAATGAATAATCAGTCGATTATCGCTTCTGACCTTCGCTTTCCTCAGTCGGTTATTTTATGCATGATATGTACCCATTGTAGTACGGAAACTAAATCCGACAGCAATTAGCTCTTCTCTATGTTAGACTTGATCAAGCTTTAATAACCACTGATTATCTTTATCATGCCATTGTATGAAGTGCCAAAAAGGGGTTGGGTGGATCGATAGGCATCATCACTTATACGTATCCACAGGGATATAAAGAATCTCCTTCCAACAACAATATTGAACAATTGGTCATAAAAGCGAGCTATCTAGCATGAGGCGGGGAGAAGAGCCCGCTGTCTACTCACAAACTATTAGCAATCGGGAGTTGGCATTCCCACTCTTCCCCATCCAGAGTACATCAATCGGGTGCCCTGGTGGTCCCTCCCATTCCCATGAATGATTGATATAATAGTGTGTATATTGATGCAAACTAAAAATACTACAATCATTGGTATATATTATATATAATCTTCATTCGGTTAATCCTGAAATGCAAGAAAAGTTGTAAAGTGTTAAAGTGTAGAGTTCTGTGGCTCGCGATTGATCACGTTTTCGTTCGTTTTCAGCAATAACAGCATTGCACCAAAATCTTGATTTGAAGTATCCTGAAAAAGTTTGTATTTACTGCTTGATGCTGATGTTATAGCAGCAATCCGCTTTCAGTTTCGCTGGCCTTATAGGAAACTCCTTGAGCCAAACCGTCTACTACGATTATCCCCTAGAACAAATCTTCCATTACCCAGCGTGAATGGAAATCTTCCTGGAGATCCAGCGTGAATGGATATGGATCTGCTCGCACCCAGATTTCCCATCCCATCTACGTTATTATCAACTTCTCCTAACAAACCCAACCTCGTCAGTCGGAAGACTCGCTCCACCTGGGGGTAAAACGTTCACGACTCCTCACTCACCTTTCCCCCGCGCTTGGCCCCACACCGATCGTTGTCAGCAACGCGATCAATAACCATTAATAATGATTCGTTGATTCGGAGATCTCACCGCAACTTCGGCGTGTGCGATCTTAACTCTTTGGGAACGGAACGGGCAACATGCGCCGCCGCCGCCGTCGCCTCCTCCATCTGATCGATTGAACTTTCCATCTTGGGATGCCGAAAATATCTCCCACACGTCGTTCTTGTCTGATGCAGAGACGGAGTCAGTTGGGAGCCGGATTATGATGTGCAGCGGTTCACAATCATACGAGATGAATGAGCATTTTAATGTGGCACACGGTTCGAGGGGGGGGAGGACCGACTTAGAAGTAGTACGTATGAGCCGAATATAAAGAAAAAAGAGAAAGATTGCTGCCGCTCAACGCGAAGCGAAAAGCTTTCAATCAAACACTATGGGAAAGTGAATGGAATCACTCATCCGTGAAAAAAGCGCTTGGAGCCGATTTAGAGCGCAGCTAGTTGGCGCGGGAGCTGTTGACTTAATGGACTCCGTAACCGTCGATGAGGTGGAATTAGCATTAATTAAAACTCAAGCAAACAATTAACTTTCGTTTGCAAATTTCGGCTTCTGGTAACCCTGTCGCAACGTAGAAAAATAAAAATCCTTCCACCCGCGTACATATGAATGAATATTTAATAATCATTATTCATACATGCTTAACTATTTTATGTGCGCTGGAAAACGGGAAGCATACTGATACACTCGGTGCTTGTTTTCCCATGGCCCTGGTCGACGTTGCAGAAGCATTCGGGAAAGTGTAGCAGACTGCTCTCTGAAACACCGTAACCGACAACCGGGCCGCCCCCGCACACAGATCTTTTCAGGATCCACTTTGGAATTTCTTTTGTTTTTTGAACCTTCTGGCTTCGATTGCCGTGGCTTTTCTCCTGCATCCTACTTATGCATTAAAGGCTAAGCCCGCGAGCACATACACGCCAGTCCCCGCCCTTCCTCCTGCATCCATCCTACCTACGGGGCTGTCAGACGACTGACTCAATATATGAGCAAAAACAAATCCCAAGAAGGAAGATTTGCACGGCAGCAGCAGCAGCAGCATCCCCGCAAGGTCCACTCGAGTAAAAAGAGAGCAGTGAAACAAAAAAAAATAACTACCACCGCCAATGTCAGTGTCTGAGGAGGCGCGCAAAAGGAAGGAAGAAACTTTCCCACGATCAAGGCGGGAGGATTGCTGCAAGAGTTGCAAATGCCTCCCATAGAAGAATATTACATACATATCTACTTGCCAGGAAGGAGCGTTCGCTGGACGTATAACAATAACCTCTCCGCGTGAGAGCTGTGCTGTGCGCGGCAGGGTTGCCATCAGTTGGGATAACGTAATGAGAAAAATGCATCGAAAATTACAGAATGGGTGATTTTACAATTTGATTATTCGAATTGATTAGAATGTGCAATGATTTTTTTCAAAACTGGAATTAAAAATCTAAATGCAAACTATTTATAAAGTTATTTTCTGATCGTTGAAGAGTATCACAAAAAGTTTTATGGATTTTAGTTATATTTCTAACTTCTGTGTAGGCATAACATAACTCGACGAATTTGCTTATGAATCAGACGCTTGAATATCTTTGAAATTTTCTCCTTAAAATTCCTTGAACTATTGTACTGAATTTTTCTTCCATATTCTTCAGGACAACCATAAAAAATGATTGAATATGGCGCCATTACAATTTTGACTGGCATCGCTGTTCGGTTTAATATTGGCCTCTCAACTCAGATGTTTTTGAATTTAAGAGTGTTCCGATCAAAATTTGGTCAAACAGTAATGTGTGTGAGCCGATCAAAGTTGTTATTAAAAAGTCAAATTCTTTTTCTTTTTCAAGTTCAGTTAATACAGAATACAGGAGAAATAATCAGCTAAGCTTCATTTTCACCGAATGCGAATTGCCGAGTCTTTCGTGTAACACCTGATTTTGTACAGTTTCCTTGTCCACTTTATTTGCCGCAGAACGCCAGTTTGCCTTGAACTGTTTCTCAGTCACAACAGCTTTTTGAGGCTTCTTAGGGTTCCGCTTGACGATGGCCCAATATTGTTCGATTGGGCAGAGCTCTGGCGTGTTGGGAGGGTTCTTGTCCTTGGGCACCACTTGAACGTGTGGGCAGCATACCACTCCATGACCTTTTTTTCCGTAATGGCAACCCTAGTAGCACACATGTTCCCATAAAGTTGATAAAACATAAATGTGCCTTTGTTAGTCATTATCAAGTTGCCGCAACCAATTATGATCGTGGTGTGCTACTTGGGAAGATGCCAAATCCGGGCAAACCGCTTCACGAAAGGCAGTAGACGTTTTTGTAGGCACTCGACAAGATAAATTTCCTAGTTGCCGGTTCCGGTTGCAATGTAAACGTTGCTCTTCAAGTCACGGGTACAGATGGCCTGCCATACCAGGTATTTCTTCGCGTAGTTTGACAATTTAATGATCTTGAAAATATCTGCCACCTTTCCCCGTCCGGTTGCCGTATAAAATTCTTGTCCAGGAAGCTGTTTAAAGTCTGCCTTGACCGACGTGTTTTGTGCTTGGCCGTGCTTTGGCCGACGTGTTTTGTTTATCGTCGCGATTTAGAGTCACCACTTTCTTTTAAGTCGACAACCCAGCTCGTTTTTTAGCTCTATCCACGGTTGAAGGTGCCACTCCCAGCTTTTTTGCGACATCTCGGACGGAGAGGTTGGGGTTCCGCTCGAAACAGCGGGCAACTCTTTTTGTCGTCGCTGTGGCCTCCGGCTTTCGATTTCCACCGGATCCAGCTTTCCTGGCTGTCAACAAACGTTCACCGAAAACTTTCAATACGTTGGTTACACTGATTTGGCCACATTAAAACAGTTCGCCAACTTGGCGTGAGAGTAGTTTGGATTTTCGCCATGCACGTGCAAAGTTTTGAGGTGTTGCTTCGCTTCCTTCGACGACATTTCTATAACTGAAGTGCTAATCTCAAAATCAAAATAGAGCCATGATACTACACGCACACATCTTGTGCAAAATTTTGTAGTGCACGATGAAAGGAAAAACGTCAAGTTTAAGTCGACCAAATTTTGATCGAATCACATACGTCAGCAGATCAATGCGCTGTGCATGGACTTTCCAAGAGCATTCGACAGAGTCCCGCATAATCTAGTTGTGGAAAAAATAAGAAAAATTGATTTTTGATCATTGGTTGACTAATTAGATCTTCTCGTACCTGACGAACTGTAGTGCATGTGTGCGACTAGGTGCGAAACTTGCAACGGTTGCATTTGTCATCACATCAGGCGTTCCTCAGGGTAGCCATCTCGGGCCACTTCTCTTCGTGCTGTTTGTGAATGATCTCTGTAATGAATTGAAGTCATTCAAAACACACAGATGACCTAAACAATGTTTCGGGTCATAACATCCCTGGTGGATTGCTGTGCATTGCAGAAGGACGTTGACAATGTCTTGGATGGGTGCGCAAGAAATGGAATGGAGGTGAACGTTGATAAATGCAGTATAATCTCGTTCACTCGGATACGCTTACCAATAGTCTACGAATATTCAATGCACTCTGCCATGGTAGAGCGAGTCCCGTTAAACAAGGACTTAGGAATTACGCTTGATTCCAAGTTGCGTTTTGCTGAGCATATCTAATCAGTTATAGCGAAAGCCTTCGCAGTACTTTCTTAGCAAATTTTATTGTATACAAGAATGCTTTTAAATTAAAGATAAGAGATAGTTATTAAGTCAATGGCTGTGCGATTATATTTTTATTCGAGAGCATGAGCATGAGTGACCGCCCGGTTGCTACTCCGTTTTTGCCAGATGAGCTGTTTTTACACCAAGAACCAACAGATGATGCTTGGGACTAACATACATCTTCATTGTGTAAAAACTAGTGATCCCAAACTAAGGCAATACCGGCGCCGGTCCCGTCCGAATGCAGGTCAAGTAAGGAAAGGGTAGGAATATGTTGACGTGATACTCGCTTTATTGGAAACCGCCGAGTCCACTGCACTTGCACGAGAAATCACTGGGATTTTGGATAACATGATTGGGTAGCAGCAGGGTTCGTTTTGGTTAACGATACGCTGCTAAATGAAAAATTTGAAAATTAGTTCTGATTTCCGATTTCAACCGATTCAAACCAACAGTAAGGATGCTATTGGGGCCACTCACACAGTTTGATAGTAGTATTTCATTAGAAAAACATGTCAATTCACCTCAACGCCTGAGAGCCAACTTGGACCGATCTACATCAGCAGTACAGATGCCGCTGTAGTCACTTTAAAAATGGAACAGTGGTTTATTTGTTCCAAGATTGGGTGGCCGGAGAAGCTTACCCGGCGAACCACGACTTTTCATGCTCACTCGATCACTCGCGCAACGAACAATAGGCAACCGAAATAATAGACAAAACGCTACGCCCGATAACAAAATATTGCCGAACGAAGTATCGACACAACCGATTCAACACATTAAACTGATGGTCGACGCAAACCTATTAAAAATAAATTGTATTAATATAGATACAATGGGTAACAATTACTTGTCTTGACCTCCATGACTTTGAGATCACTTAGTACCTCATGGGTCTCCTGTACCCAACTCCGCAGGCGTCCGTCTAGTTTTCCACTGTTACCGTTTCATATAATGACATCAAATCTTTTCCGCAAAACAACAGAACGAACGCTCTTTTTGTACTAAGCGGCTTGTTCAAATCGAGAGCGCACACATCTTCTTCGAACAAAATAAATACCGAGCTATGCCCCCTGTGCGTTATATTTTTTTCGAAAACATGAACGGTTTTTTTTTACACGGGTTGTTTTCGGCGATAACTTCAGAACGGAACAACTTATCGACCAAATTCAAATCACATTTTACGTTTTGGACCAAAAGTAATCATATAGCAGTTTTAAAAAAAAATCACAATTTTTGGTGTAAATACTCAAAATTAAAAAAAAAACTGTATTTTGACCATTGCATGGAAAGGTAACGCATCCAAACAAAATCGAAGTAATGTAACATGTTTACGCATGTGAATTTATCAACTCAATTTAGTCTTTTTTTACACGGTTCCATACTAAAAGTGGAACGTATCCTCCGTGCAAAAAATAACCTTAGTGTATATGCCACGTAATCATACTAATGCAAAAATAGTACGGGGCATCGATGGCCCTCAATTAGTAACCGTGGACTGAATCTTGAAAACTAAGTTGAGAGCAAGCAATGAGCGAATTATTAAAGCAATAAGCTTGAAATTCCTAAGATGGAATAGAACCTCTAGATTTTTCTATAGACTTCTTTCAACCATCTTTAGGACTCTTTCATAAGTTCGCCATATTATCTTGAGAGCTCTTTCTAATCTTTTGTAAAAATTCACCCATTCTTCAGCGGCTCTTTTATTGATTCTACCTATTTACTTAGTTAATTATTTATTTTGCCTTGGAATTCCTCTGCTACAGTTGTTATCCTACGTCACACACGATTCTTTCTGCCAATAGATACTGATCAGCAACATACCGGAACGTTCTCCCGATAACATCCACTTCGTCATCAAAAAAGATGAACTGGATGGATTTATTGAAAATCGTATCCCGCTTGTTAAAGCCCGCTTTCCAAAAACCTCCCAGAGCAAAATTCAACAGGATACAGGATAGAAAATTCCCTTGTCGATGTCCGTTGCGTGTTTCAAACGAGGTCCATAACACACCCTATATCACACAACTTTTTACTATACCCATCTATCCTTGATGAGCTCGATGAGTTTCCCGAAAAACACGGATTGCTGCGATATTCTTCTTAAAACTGCAGATTTCCTGGGATGGTATCTTTATGGGTTATTAAAACATCCATGGGATCCTTTTATAAACTTTTTCTACACACTGAAAGTTAATTTTAGTTGATATTACAAAATCGAAGGTAGTACTCACGAATCCATTCGTCGTTTTTTGCAACGGAACTGATTTGTACTTTTTATGAAGATACATTCGTAATTAATGGCACACGCACAATTGTCAAAAGCACGAAGCTTTTATTGACACAGAAAGAACATTCGTGCATTGTACGAAAACAATACAAAGAGCTACTAAAATTTTGTCACAAATTAAAAAGAAACGTCTCTCTGGGGGTTGCATGAAGGACTGACTCGACTCGACTCGAAATGTAATTGACTAAAAAAGCGCAAGCACGTGTAGTTGTCCACCCTTTTTTTTAACGTTTCTGAAATAAGATTCGATCCTGCATTTTTGGAAAGTGCTGATACTGAAGCCATGGTTGATCTCACTAGGCCATGCTAACACAAGAAGATACTTGATTAATAAGCATGAAGTTGTAACTCTCGACAACTCCCTTATCTGTATTTTGGGGCAAATAAGTTATTCCCGCCCATCCCGGCAGCAACACCATCATGATGAGCAGGGATGCCATTATGCCAGATTTATCTGGCACTATCAGACTTTTTATCGACAAAAAGACAAAAAGAGAAACCCTCCATAATGCCAGACTTTTTGAAATTAGAACAAATTTAAAACAAAAGCGTCGTACAATCCCACTTCACTAAAGCGTTCAGTGATTTGCATGATTGCTTATTTTATCCACACTTTTCATGTGCTCATATTATTTTCAGTGGTCAAAAAATAACAAATTAATGAATCTTGAAGGATTAGTGTGCCTTACCCATTGCGTTTTTACGCGGTTTTGACGTTTATTTTGTTGATTCATTTGCGTACTCATGTCACTTTTTCATATTAAAGCTGGATTGCGAAAAATAACACGTGCAACTATGTTGTGTGTAGTTCTCGTCCACTGAAAACGATTCGTAGCTATTTTGTGCGAATAGGTAATCCGTCAAATACTTGGTCAAATAATTGTCAAATATTTGGCATTGGTAATTCCACGCTTGTCTGTTACTGAAGTATGCGAGTATACGAGTCAAAAAATGACTCATTTTGGGACAACATTTGTAAAGGGCCTATCAACATTTATTTCCGTGTGTTGCCAGATTTTGCCAGACTTTTTATTTGTGACATGCCAGATATCTTTCAAAATATAATGTCAACCCTGATGATGAGTACGACAAAAAAGAATTTCGTGCATTTTACTAATAGGTGTAATGATAGCATTTCACCAGAAAAAAAGCAATATGAATGTTTCATACAATATACGAAACGCGTGAAAGTTACTTTAAGAAAATTAATTTTCAATGCAGGTTTCGAGTCACTTCTTCAGGATCTTTTTATAAAGTTGGTCCAAATCTCCCTGTGAACATCCTTCATTAACACGCTCAATGCATTGAATTTTCTTATCCTAAAATTTATTATTAACTTTTATATTAATATGCTTATGCAATCAACCACTCACACAGTCCCTAACTGTATACCCAAACTGTTTCTGAATACTGAAATTTAGAGCACATATTTTCAGCATCCATACAGCTGGTTTTATTTTGTTCACAAACCTTGTTCGTATACCCCATATAAATGAACCCCACACACACTTGTGCGTGATCTCCAACCGTTCTAGGATTAAAATAAAGTACTTGTTTCCATATACATCTCATCGTTCGCAATTCATCCTATTCGGAAACAAACGATAGCACCGTGAGTGAGTTAGTTTGTAATGTTTTGATTTTTTATTGGACGTTAGCAAACATCACTTTGAAAAAAAGCCAATCAATTGGCAACTCCAGTCGCATCATTCTGTATAGGATGCATATAGGAACAACGCGGTTAATACGGGATCAGTTACCCTGAACGATTTTTCGCATCCAACAAAGCCGAGCTTAGACCCGCATTCGAACTCACGGGAGTTCTAATATTTCCTAATCCCCAACACGAACCGTTTGACACCTCGTTTCGGCGAAGCTAATTCGACACACTAAGTAAGTTTTAATTGCCTACGACAGTACGGGTAAGGATGATTTTGCTACATTTTATTACCACCCAACCATCGACCCAGACCCCCCCCCCCCCCCCGACTCACCTGGACTTGAAAAAGTCAAGTCAAATTTGCCACGCCGTTTCTATGCTATCGCCATTATGGGAATTGGCAGCCTAATGATCTCACCTTTCCCAGCGAAGGCCCATCGAGCTCGAGGCAGGGGAGGTGAGTGCCAATCCGTCAGCTTCGTCGATGCGGGAGCGGAGAGGGGGGGAGAGGTATTTATATAAAACTACAAGTTTAATTAGTTTGTTATTGCCATTACTTTTTCCCAGTGGCTCTATCCGTCAAACTGGGAGCAAGGGAGAGAGACTGAGTTAGTAGCAACAGCAGTAGTTCGTACACCTTTATGGAGACGGTGACGGTTGTTATTGACCCTGGGTTCTGCCGCCATTAGCCGGTTGGTCGATGATGATTATTACTGCGATACTATTAAAAAATAATGAGATTTTAATATTGAATAGCAGCGAATAGCAGCGTGAAGAATAGTGAGTGCCGTTGAATTTGTGAGTGTGTGAGAGGTTTTGCATCGGCGATGGAAAAGTCAGAGAAAGCCAAAGGCCAGTCCTGAAGTGTAATCAAAGAGTAATTAAAAGCAAAGTTAGAAGCATATAAAGTTTAATTAGAATCTCCCTCCACCACCACTGCTGCAGCAGCAAACTCAACCGACATAGTCCAAAGAGCTCCCAAAAGTGTCTGATCCTAACAGACGGACGAACCACCGTGTACAACAGCTGCTCAGTTAGCTGTAAAACTTTTCCCGTTTCCCGAAAATCCTGACAGTTATCCGGAAATTTCTTCCCTCTGCTCCTAATAAGAGTAAACTTCCTCAAAACAGACCAAACAAAAAAGCAGCATTTAAATTCCCTTCGTCGGTGAATTATATCCGCTCCTATCAGACGGCCACCCGACCGATGGTCATTGACACTCCGTTGCTGTTTTTTTTTCTTTTAAGAGGGCACCATCCGAGTGATACACTTCCACGACCACGCGGACAAACTGTCGGCCACCAGACACATTCATTATGTTTGTGCCTACCTACTATAAATACATAAATAAGCACGCGGAAAGCAGCCTCGCGCGCCCCATATTACGCGATAAAAGGTAAACGGGCGCGAATCAACCAACATTCGACGGAATGGATGGATGATGAAACGTCAGAGGAAGAGGAAGCGCGCTGTTGCTGCATTTTTATCAGCTTAATGTTTGGTATATTTCAGCACTGCCGAGAGCGCTCTTTAAGACTTTAATGGACGAAGGTGAGGTGCGAAAAACTCGATCTGCTGTTCGGTTGAATATCGGAATGAGTGTGCTGTGTGTGCTGGGAATTTTTGATTGTTGCAATCAAACGGGAAAATGTAAGATTTTCTTACAATTTCTGTAAAGGAAAAGGTGAATTTTTGAAATAAATGCATTAGCATGGACCTGCATGCTTTCCCAAGTAGTTGCAGTAACCTGGTTGTGACTCAACTGTGTAACGTTAAAGTTGCTGTAACTGATTTGCAACAGTAGTTAAGTGTGCTGTTAGGGTTTGTGGTTTATCTGATTCTTCATCTAGAAAGGAGCTGCTTGGGAAACTTTCAAATCTAAGTGAAGTAATCAACCATAACTTAAGAATAACTTAGGGATTCTGCCATGTAAAATTTGTTTAGAAAAATCTTTCGATACCTTCACGCTGGAAGTTTATAGGAAACTTTCATAATTTATGTAAATATGAGCATGGATAAAGAAGATTAGGGATAATTGTCATTATTTTTTATCCCAGGACTGGCACATGATTGCCATTCTGAAAATACTTATTTTACATGATATTCGAATGAATTTTCTCAAACCGGTTGTCACAATTGTGGATTCCAAAATGGCGTCGGAACTCGGCTTTTGGTTTCAAAGCTTCTCCATTTGAACGAGCTCGGATTGGCTCATCAATTTCTACTGTTCAATGAAATTCGTTAAGAAAGTTTGCGTTAGAAATGTTGAGCCCATTGTTTATTAAAATGTTTTGTTCAGCTAAACCGGTCCTTGGAAATTGAACACGATTCAACTTGGAACTTCAATGAAAAATATTTGAAATCCGAAGGCTTGGGCCTGAATTTACAAATTTGACGAAAGGAATAAGATTTCCTACTCACCTTATCATTCTCTTATAAAAATGATCAAATTTATAACATTTACTGGTCATCTTTAATTGGTCTATTGTTAAAATACGGTTGCAGGACACAAAGTTGAAAGCCCAAATGACGAATGATGGTGTGTCAAAAGAACAATAAGTAGACGTAAATATATTTTTTAAGGGAATCAGATAATTTGTTGTAACAACAGGTTGCCATGTTCAAACTGAAATAAAGCAACAGTGTTTGAATCGGCTCTCAAATTAAAAATGTTAATGTATTTTTTGATTTCATTGAAATTAACCTCCCTCACATGTTTGTGACTCCAACAGCATCCTGACTGTTGGTTTAAATCAGTCCTCAAACTCGAAATTTTAACGTATTTTCAATAATCTTTCGAAATAAACCATTCCCACCTTTGAGTGACCATAACAGCATCCTTACTGTTGATTTAAACACTACACACTTAGATTTTTTTACAGAAATCTGTAAATTTTTTACCGAATTCTCAACAGCTGAACGTTCGGTAATCCGATTTTATGGATTTCGGTGAAATTTTACAGATATCTGTAAAAAAATTATTGGATTTCGGTAAAATTTTACCGAAATTCGTAAAATCGGATTACCGAACGTTCAGCTGTTGAGAATTCGGTAAAAATTTACAGATTTCCATAAAATAATCTGAGTGTGTACTGCGTCCATCAATTCAAACTTTTGTAGTACATCCCTGTTTACTGCATACGCATTGGGCAAGCTGACCACCATTTGTTGGGTGGTCAGCTGCTTGCCAGAACACGTTCCCAGTCAGGTATGACTTGGTTTACGAACCTAATCACCTTACCAGGATTGGCAGACCAAATCTCATTGGGCTGTAAACAACCACTACCAAGAAATTTTGATCTGCACCTACACAATGCACTACAGCTGCAAAGCAGATGCTCCGATGTTTCGCTTTCTAGGTTACAGAAGCGCCATATATTATTCTGAACCCGGCCAATGTTCTTCAAATGATATCTGCTCGGACAGTGCCCTGTTACTGTGCCAGTGTATGTACAGAGAGCACTCTTATTGAGCACTAAGAGCCATTTGGTTTTATTTCCCGAATAAACAAGTATGTTAAAGGTATTATACCATTTATCGTTTCATAATTATTCAAGTTATCTTCCAACAATTATAAACTGAAGATAAAGTGTATCATATCGATGATATATGTTATGGTAAATCAAGATCTTACCATTACACTAATAGGTAGTTAAGTATCGTTACCATTCCAAAAATCACTTGTTCTCGAACAAAATTTCCGGTGTATTATACAGTAAATAATTTGTGAATAATATTTTTTTCTGTCGTTTTACTTAAGGTGGTTTCGTTCAATTCTGGTTGTATCATAAAATATTTTATTCAACCATTACGATATAATAATAAATACGATATAAAAAGATAATAGATATCGTTACAGTATAGTAATATTATATGAGAATTTCAATCATGATGATAACTGCTACAATCATGATACAATAATGAATAAAAAATTTCCTGTTTTATTTTTCCCCATCAAGTAAACAGTAAACAACAGCTAATGGTAATTTTCTATTCGGGTTGCGTTTGGATTTTTAAATCTTTTTGACTGATTACACTTTCTGACAGCCAACAAATTGGTTATAACCTTTTGTTCTTCCCAGCATTCAATTTCCATTTTAAAAAGTACAGTTTGATATAGCGCAGAATGGCTCTGGGCCGAGAAACTGTGAATTATATCCTATTTGTGCGAGATCGTCTGCTATTTCATTCCCTTCAATGCCACGGTGTCCCGAAACCCAATACATGTTTACTGAGTTCGTTTGACACAGTAATCTCAATGACAGAATACATTCCCAGACAATTTTCGATGTACATTTATAAGCGCATAATGATTTAAAGCTTCCTGACTGCCTAAGAAAATACAAATATTTGCATATCTGTACTTTCTTTTCAGGCACACATTCACGCTTTCTAGTATTGCCAAGATTTCAGCTTGAAAAACTGTTGGCCATTGTCCTATAGCCACTGACATTTTGATTCCAGGACCATAGATTGCTGCCCCAGTTTTCGTTCCAATATTTGAGCCATCTGTGAAAAAAAAATGATTGAACCCTCTGGCTTCCCAATCTGTTCGCGATGTTTCGCTTATCTTGTAGGGAACATCATAGTTGTCCTCCGGTTTCATCCAGTCTCCATTACTGTTGCCTTAAATCAGTCGTCAAACTCGATATATTACTGTATTTTTGTATTATACTGAAATAAACTACCTTCACTTGTGAGTGGCCCCAACAGCATCCTTACTGTTGGCTTTAATCGGCTCTCAAATTCAATATTGTAACGTATTCTTGAATTCCATTGAATTAAACAACCCACACCTGTGAGTGGCTTGAACAGCATTCTTACTGTTGGTTTATATCGGTTCCTAAACTCGATGTTTGAACGTATTTTTGTATGTTACTGAAATTAACCACCCACACTCGTGACTAAAAGCATTCATACTGTTGGTTTGAATCGGTTCCCAAACTCGATGTTTTGTATTTTTGTATTCTGCTTAAATTAACCAACCACACTGGTGAGTGGCCCTAACAGTATTCTTACTGTTGGTATTAATCAGCTCTCAAATTCGATGTTTTAGCGTATTTTTGATCCCAGCAGCATTACTACTGTTGGTTTAAAGCGACTCTCACACTCGTCATTTTAACGTATTTTTGTAATCTATTGAAATAAACTAGAACCACAACCATGGTCTCAACAGCATTCTTCCTGTTGGTTTGAATCGGTCCTCAAACTCGATATTTCATCGTTTTCTTTTTTACTGCGGAAAGAAACCACCCACTTGTGTGAGTAGCCCCAACAGCATCCTTACGGTTGGTTTAAATCGGTTCTCAAACTCGATGTTTTAACGTATTTTCTGAAAAAAAAATTACATACACTCGTGAGTGGCATCAATAGCATAGTTACTGTAGGTTGAACGGTTTTTTGTAGTGAAGTTTGCTTGTCATCACGGTTGGGTACCTTTTTCACTTTGTATGCCTACAGTCCTAGCTTCTCTTTAATTTTTTGTACGTATAATTTTGACTTCGCGAGCCACATTTCGCACAGAAAGATTGGGATATTTCTCAACAATGGCTACCACCTTCTCGTCCATTTGTCGGGAACATACTTTTCGATTTGTTCCACGTCTAACCTTCTGATCCACAGACAGAAGCTGATCACATGATTTGAAAATACAAAACACGGTACTTTTCGGTAGTTTTAGTTGCTTGGCAAGATCGCGTACGGATTTTGCAGCCGTTCGTAAAAAATGTGGTTGCGCACTTCCACTTGATTCGACGCCATTTTACTGAATGTAACAAGAATGTAAACATTTTGTACCACAATATAAAGCAGAATGCTTCAGCTGTCATATATGTGAAATGTTTCAGCGGTCCGTGAAATAATTCAAAATCTACACTGAAAGAAAAGTGTCCGAAATTTAACGTGGACAGGCCTTACATTGTGATTGAATTTGGAATTTATTATTGTAATCGGCTCCGTTAAGTAGTTCCCGTGCCATTTGAGCCGATGAATTTAATTAATAGGGATGGTGTATTTTTCTTCTGTGTTTTTGAATGTAAATTATTTCATTCTTTATTCAGTTTTTACCATACATATTGTCAAATACTAATATTTTCTTTCGAATTTTAAACAGATAACATGGAAAACTAGACAAGTTTAACATTTATGCATAGACAACTGTCGATATCTATTTCAAAGATATTTTAGAAGAGGGGTAATTCTCTAGTCATCAACAATTTATGCATGATGATACTGAAGCTATTGACAGTATTATGTTTTTGAACATTTAACATTCAAAGGTTGCTGTATAGATATGCATTGATGGATCTCACTTCAACGGTATTATCTCGAAGTTCTCTGACCATTCAATCTTTTTCCTAAGCTTCTGGTACCCTAAAAAGGGTTGTTTTTCGGAATTAAGGATTTTTCTTTGAATTTTTGGCGGATTCTCTTAACATTGGAAGAACTCACAAGACTTTTTGACGTATTGCTAAACTTCTTTAATTTTTTTTACTTCTCTGCTAAACTCCAGGGAACTTTTCTTACCGATCAAATCTCTTAAACGAGATGAGAGGGAAACAAAGAAATTCTTATTCTTACATAAGGTTGTGCCCTAGCTCAAAGTGCAATATGAACGGTTGGGGAGATGGTGTTCACCATTTTTTAATGATGTCATGAGCAATCTGCTTCTTCTGTTCGCCAATGATATTCTCTTGGTTTTCAGGGAAACTCTGTTCTGATCTAGGGTAAAGCTCTTTGCTAAAATTCTGGGCAGTTTTCTCCTGAAATTTTTAGCGATCACTCCTGATTTTCTTGTAAATTCACATCTAACAACCCAACTTTAACTTCCAGGCATAGTTGATAAGTTTTTTGAACTTAGCTGCTGTCTAAACTTCTGATGAGTGAATCCTAGAGGGTTTGAGCTGTTTAGTGGAATACCTGTAACTAGAAATTAGAAGAAAAATTAGTATCTTCCATTTAATTCCAACTACCTTTGCTTATCTTCGACAGATACGCGTATTTCGTCTACAATGTGCAGACTTCTTCAGTGTCTCGTACTAATAACTCGACTTTTTTTATTTTTCTTCTAATTTCTAGTTTTCTGATGAGTCCCATCCTTACCTGCACGGAAAATTTCTCTAAAATTTTGGAAAAGTTGAGACTAGAATTTCATGAAAAATATTCTTCAATTTGTTGGAAGTTTTTTCCTGAATTTCTGAGAAGTTCTTATCTGAAATTTGTAGATGTTTGTTCCTGAATTCTGAAATAATCTTGCTTTAACTACTAGGAAGAATCCAATATACTTCTGGACAGTTACATACTGCTTTTTTAGAGGTATCTACCTGAACCTCTGGGTTTTCCTGTACTTCGAGGAAGCCTTACCTTGAACTACTGGATTGTTCTATTCTAAATTTCAGGAAACCTCTCTAGCACTTATGAGTATTTCCAACCAATCTTTTGGGATATTTCCATCTGAATTTCTGGAAAGGTCTCTCCTGAACTTCAAAGAAGTTTTCTGTAGATCTGTTCATAAATCACGTAGACTCATTTTTGAAAATCTCAGACCCTTCCCCCTCCTCCCTCGTAGATTTATCTCCATACAATTTTTTGAATTTTTGTATGGAGCGTAGACTTTGGTTAAACCCCCCTCCCCCTAAAAAAGTCTACGTGGTTTATGAATAGCCCCAATGTTTGAGAATTTTTTTCTTAAACTTATAGGTAGTGCCGTCTTTCCAGTTTTTCCTGAAATTCTGAGATGTTTTTTTTCCTGAGCTTATTTTATTTAAACATCTGATAAGTCCCATCCTGAACTCCAAGGAAAATTTCCCCCAAACTTTGGGAAAGTCCTCTCTAGAATTTCTAGGAAAATTTCCTTAAATTTTCTGGAAGTTTCTTCCTGAACTTTTAAGAAGTCCTAAATTTTTGAGGAATTTTCTCCTGAACATCGGGGAAGTTTGTTCCAGAAATTCTGAGAAAATCTTGCTCAAAATACTAGGAAGTTCCCACTATTCTACTTGAAAGTTTCTTTCTTTTTTTGAAGAATAAGTATTTTCTGAACTTTGAGAAATTTTCATCCTGAAATTTTGAAATGTTCTCTTCTGAACTTCGGGAAATTTCTGGAAACTTTTGGAAAGCTTCTTTTGGAATTTCTGAGAAGTCCTTCAGATAAGTTCTCTCCTGAGTTTCAAGAACGTTCTGAGCTATGTGGATGTTGGTTTATGAATGTTTGAGAAATTTTAGACAGCACCTGCCCTGGTTAGTTTGCTCCTGAACTTCGGAAAGTTTTTACCCCTGCACTTTTCTTCCTGAACTTCTGAGTCCACTTCTAAACTTTAGAAAAATTTTCTCCTGAACTTTGGGAACAAACTTCCTGAAATTTTGAGAAAAACTTGCTCAAACTACTAGGAAGTTCCCACTATTCTTCTTGAAAGTTTCTTTCTTTTCTTTGAAGAGGTGTTTTCATGAAGTTTGAGAAATTCTCATCCTGAAATTCTGAAATATTCTCTTCTGAACTTCGGGAAATTTCTGTAGCATTTCTGGAAAAACTTGGTAAAAGTTAGTGTTTTCTGTTTCGAAATACTACCTCACAATGCCCTCCGCTCAATTTCAAACTACTTCTATTCAGTTTTCACAGCCTGCCGTGAGCTAACGGAACTATCAATACTTTCTCTTAACCACTTTGTTCTAGCAAAAAAATGCTGTCTACTCCTAGAGCCTCATGGTAATGAGAAATTATTTCCTTCTCAAAACAACATCATCACAGATCGTTACCCCGCGTATGGGAGAATACAAGGAAAGAACAATATCAAGTGATTTCTGGAAAGTTCCAACCAAACATTTGAAAAGCTTCTTTTGGAACTTCTGAGAAGTCCTTCAGATAAGTTCTCTCTTGAATTTTTAGGACGTTCTGAGCTATGTGGAAGTTGGTTTCTGAAATTTTTGAGAAATTTTAGACAGCGCTCGCCCTGGTTTGCTCCTGAACTTCGGGAAAGTTTTTTTTTCCAGGACTTTTGGGAAAACTCCGAAACTTTTAGAATAATGTCTTAAATTTTTTGGTAGTTTCTTCCCGAACTTCTAAGAAGTCCTCTTCTAAACTTTTGATGGATTTTCTCCTGAACTTTGGCGAAGTTTGTTCCAGGAATTCTGAGGGAATCTTTCTTAAACTACTAGGAAGTTCCCACTATTCTTCTTGAAAGTTTCTTTTTTTT
>JASCZW010009681.1:0-40961 GCA_034211315.2 Aedes japonicus | reverse complement strand
TTAAATGTATGAAGCCAATGTTTGGTATACAAAACTTACTTCTGGTAAAATTCTACTCAAAAGTAAGTAATTTGTACCCAATGGTAGATAAACACAAATAAACCCAAAGTGCTACCCACATTTAACTGCTCCTTTGGGTACTTTTTTCTAAGCGTGTATATTTTGAGGAGTTGGCAACATATCACAACGTTTTGCGCAACGTCTTTATTCTATAGCCCTTGGCTGCTTGACAACCAAACAGAGCTAAGAGGACGTGGCGATATGTTGCAACTTTACACCTCTAATGAGTAACTTTTTATAGCTGTGTTTTTACTTCTTACAAGCGGTGCATGATATCCCATTAATGTGGTGCATAATATACCAGTGCACTATAGTACGAATGGACAAATTTCGCGACAAAAATCGATAACTCGAAAACCATTAACTTTTTTTTATGAAAATGTTTATATTTTTATATTAATCCATCTTCTTTTTTTAATAGAAAAAATATATCACAGACATACAGACATAACATATCGAACATTTGACACTACAAATCATCGTCACTAACACACCTGCGCGTTCTGTTCAGCACACTGTGATGGATGATTAAGCTGAATAGATGGCGGTAGTGTGTTAACGTTAAACGTAAGAAAATCGAGGATACGAGCTATCTGTGGCGATATTACCAACTAAGAAATGCGTGATCGATGAAAGAAACTGCAAGTGTTATGAATGTTTGTCTGTGTTAACACATTCACATTTGTTTACTTACATTTATTTACATCATTTTATGTACATTTTTCTAATTATATTTATGTTTTTACATATGCAAAGTTTCATTAAATTAAAATATCTACAATTCTGTACAAGCGAAAATCCCTCTAAATCATATGAATAAAAAGTTGAAAATTTTATTATCAGAATAAAAGGACCAACCTCGTCACCACCCAAATCAAAAGATAGATCTTATTTTTTGAATTAAATCTCCAGAAGACATCATCTGTCTAAAGTTAATGGTTTTTGAGTTATCGATTTTTGTCGCGAGATTTGTTCATTCGTACCATAGTGCAGTGTTGTGGTGCGTCTTAACCCAATTTTAGGGTGCATATTGAGCAATAAAACGGGCGTTTAACCCTGAAGTCGTCTTGGCATCATATTAGTAAAGGTTTAAAATATCATGAAAATCCATCGTTTAGAATTAAAATCACATTTGATCTACAACGAAAACATCGTAATGCATCATACTCAATAACTTATTCCTATATTTCAGCTTCAATTACCTAGAAATTTACGATATTGCTTAAACGGTGCATTTTTTACCATCCTCTCCTACAAGTTGCACGGAAACAAAAGGATAATATAATTGGGATACAATGGCAGGGAATTTACAAGAGTGGAAGGAAGGGGGGTGATGACGTTACAGTCTAAATACCTCTTACCTCGCGGAAGGGTTGTCTACCTCGGGCCACTAGGGTATCCAAAAGTCGTGCTCTGGAGGCATCATTATCCGGGCAATGTCAAACTACGTCAGCGATGTCATCATAACCGGTTCCGCTCCTACATATATTGCTATCGACGAGGTTAATTCTGTATAGATGTGCGTCTAGCGAGTTGGACATAAGTCTTGACATTACACGAATGAAACCACGACTTGCATCCAGACCTTCAAACCACGATCTTAACGAAAAATTTGGAATAATGGAATGTAATTACCGCCCATGAGATATACTTGTCTAATCGTTTTGCCATCTTTGAAGAGAACTCTGACGTTCTAATGGGAAAAATACATCATGTGAAATTTCAAAAATCTCGCCTTCTTATGCGTTCACCTTTGCTAGAGAGTCCGCCTTCTCATTGCCTGGAATTAAGCAATGTGACCCATACAATGGACCCATACAAAGGTAATCTTAAATGATATTTCGACCAACGTACACTTCTCGGTTTCATCTCCACCGTCAAACGTTCCAAATATGATTTGAGCACATCGTGAACAGTGGATTTAGGCAAATCCAATGTTTTTGCAAGGTCCCGTATTGACAAGTCAGGATTTGCCGTACGCCCATACAAAATTCGCTCGCGCATTTGTTTTTCTTTCGTCGCCATCTTGAATACTAAACATGAAATGTAAACATCAATCATAGTCTTTTTCATCATAGACTCTCAGCTATACCACAGTGAAATTTTTCATTCCTACACAATATTTCAAAAGTTACAATGATTTGAAGGTGTCCGGATTAATGTGGATACAGATTTTAGTAGGTAAGTGAACGCTTATTTACAACTGGAAGTTTGGAGTCAGACTGATTTGTTGTACATATATTATTGTTGCATGAAAACTGGCAAGCTTTGAATAGTAAAATATTTGGTCTTTGTCACTTCCAATAATGAGAACCTGAAAAAATAGATTTGGATAAAAATATTCGACCGAATAAAAGTTCTGCTACTATTCGGTGCAAAGAATATTCGACCAATTTGAAATGTTAGTCACCGGCTGACCAGATTTTGGGTGCAGCTCTAGTTCTTGATAGAAAGGAAAAGATTTTAATAAAATTTTTGGTTTTTACTATTGAAAAAAAAAACTTTTGGTGTGTATATATCGTAAACTAATATATTGTGTATATCGTAAACTAATATGTCCTGCGAATATCATAGCTGGCACTCATCGCGATATGTTTCATTAGATTTAGATAGGAAACAAACTAAATAATTGCACTCCAATTTATAAGTTCCCTAACTCACCTATGCACGTAGTTTTTTAAGGCTAGTGAATAAATCTCGTACTCACGGAAACGTCACCCCATGCCCGGTGGGTGGTTGGCAAATTGATCCAAAATTTAACGAGGACAGTCATTGTAATATTTTTTGTGTTTTGGGCTGTCCTGCCTCTGTTTGCGCTGCGTAAAGAAAAGTTAAAACAGTAGGACACGATGAATTGCATTATATTACAACACTAAAGAGTGCACGTAATTAAATTGCAGCATTTTCAAATCAATGTAACTTTTTACTTTTATTAATAACTGTGCAATCGTTGCGAAGCAGGTCATATGTAGTTGTGGTCCAAAATCCAAAATTGTCACCTCTATTGGGACTAACAACAAGGTCTTCAAACAGAGCCACGATTCTACTGCTTTGTTTTGACCTGATTTGACCCGAAAGAAAAATACTGGGCTCTGGTTAAGCGGAAACTTTTTGAAAATAAGAAGAGAGGAAATTGAATCCTCTATATCGAGAGAAGATGGAGGACCACCACCGCTAGCATATCTGAGATCACTGTACGGAATTTTATGGTGGGTATAGCACAGAAAATTCAGCAATTTTGCTCAAAGAAGGATTGAAAAACAAGAAAAAATCAAACTAACATTTCAATTGTTCTTTCAAACATCGATTCTCATGAGTTCAACCGCTTATCGTTTGACAGATGAAGTAGTTTTTAGGTCGAAGACGGAAAAGCAAATAGATAAGCTATTTTACTGAAATTTAATGTAATTCTCTCACTTTTACTAGTAATAATTCATGTTTCAGTTTATTTGTTATTAATTTTTTTTTATTAAAAATTGAACCAGAGAAGTGATGACCTTAATTTTCTAATTTTGGTTCTAGTTTTCTTATTCATAGTTATCCATAAAATGAAAAAAAGAAACAAAGTTCATTGCATGTATCTCTAAATGTTAAATTAATTTACTTAGTAATGTATTTTTTGGCTGTTTAATACAAGTTAGTGTTGTTTGAATGAATTTACTTTTTAATTCTCAATCATTTAAGATGAACACAAATCGTTATTCCTTTACTCCATTGATATAAACCACCCACTTTTGTGAGTGGTCCCAAGATTATGCTTACTGTTGATATAAACTGGTGTCTAATCTGAATAACTTCAATGTGACTCTCTGTGCAGAGAATAAATCGGGAACATAGTTTAATATATTATTCGCTGCCGACGTCAGTTGAATTAAGCACACCGGATCCTGCTCGAAACCCAACCATTTTATCCTACCTCCCACTGATTTCTCGTAGAAGTGCAGATGATTTCTCGGCTTCTTTCAAGGTAAGTATCTCGTCAACATATTCCCACCCATTCCCTACTGAACCTGCATTCGAATATTGTGGCCGACTCCGGTATTGTCTTAGTTTGGAACCACCATTTTTTACACATTGAGGATGTATGCTAGTCCCAAGTATCATCTGTTGGTTAAATGTGTAATTACTCAGCTGGCGCTAGCTATCTGAAAAATTATGATTAAACATTGGAAGCGACAAGCCCTTCGGGCTGCCAGATCTGTAGAACCCTCGATGCCAAGGACGAAAGACTTCAACGAACCAATAATTCTAAGGATCAAAGGCAACCTTCGACTTGTAATTAATTGATTTAAAACGGCTCGAATGACCAAGTAGTTAATCAGCCGTTAAGTAAATAAACAAACAAACAAACAAACAAACAAACAAACAAACAAACAAACAAACAAACAAACAAACGGTGGGGATATCACGGAAGCTCTTCACTATTTCGTACCGAATCATCGCCTTCCCCCGAATTCACCGGAACTGAGGCCAATTGAGAAGTACTAAGCCACCATGAAGCAGAAATTTCGTAAACATCCTCAGGAAGTGAATTCGATGGACGATAAGAAAAAATATTGATTTCGCCACAAGCCACAATTGGTCCAAACGTTGTAAAAGATCTCATGATTAGTGTTAAAAGGAAAGTTGGAGCATTTGGGTATGAGAACTAAGCGATCATGAGAAAAGTTGAATAATACGTATTAATACGTTTTCTGCAAACTTCATCAATACGTTTTGTTTTATACTCTACTCTACTTTATGGATAAAATTTTTGTACTTTATTTTCTATCTAAGCCGTATTGGATTTCTTCAAATAGCCCTTTCGTGGACACTGATTATCGGAGGTCAGTTATGTGGGCTAATAGGAATGAATATGGATGGCAATTTTTTTTGGATGGCAGTTTTTCCTTACCATTTATTACATGACTTACATTCCTCACGATCGAATAACTCTCTATGACATCTGGTGGATTATGCATCAAGCAGCATTAGAAAAGTCAACAAACTTTGCAATATTCAGCATAAGAAAGAACAAAAACTTTGCCATCCATGAAACACCTAGTGCGCATGCCCTCATTTTGAGAAAGCTTTCAATTTATAGGTTATTTTTGCTATAAATCGAAGAAAGTTCATAGATTCTTGATAAATGAGATAAAGTTAATAAATGCTTAAAGCACTAAAGAAGAGAAATAATTCCAGTATTTTATCCATACTGGACTAGGTTGTCAAGGAACACGTGAAATATTTTGACGTTCGACTTTTGAAAGCTTCATACTTCATTATTCAGACTGGTTTTTCAACGGCTGGTTTTCCGGTTGATCTCATCAACCGTGGATTTTTTTTTTCCAAAAAGAGCCTAGTAGAGCTTCCCTACATGGTTAACAATTTTATGCCTGAAGAAACCAACGTGTCATCAGATCGATTTAATGTTCTGATGTTAGCTCTTCATTGCAGTGAGTCTCTGTTTGCCATCATGCTACTAAACGAGAGAAACGGCTATTACCACCCCAACGATTGCTCCAGGATATGGAATGGAACGTCAATAGATGTTAATTGGTTCAATCAAATTTTCAAACAGCATTCGGAGTGTGGTCGGACCGTGCTCAATCGATGTGGATTAGGCTACTGCATTGCGGTTTGATGCAGGTGTTAATAGTGTTTAATGATAGTCGATGAAGTCACCTTCGACTACAATTAGATTTCTAGCATACTTAAGTAGAATTCATTTCGACGTTCAAACTGGTTCCAACATGTGCGAGCCTATACTTCAAGTCCTTGCAACCCTTAACGCGAAGGAGGTTTCAAACATATGCCCGACTACACCCTTAAAATTAATCAAGGGCTTGGTTAAACATTTAGCTAAGTTCACTCGGCATTTTCATACTTAAATGATAACTCGGCAATAAATCGAAGGATGTCGAGTCTCGGCATCACTTGAAGCTGAAATATCGGGTAACTTCATTATTAAACTGATTCTCGGCAACAATAGGAGCCGAGCACAAACGTTGACCAAACGTCAACCGAGCTCAGCTGGCTATCATGCCGAAATATCGGTTTAGCAGTGTTGTTTGCCGAGGCTCGGCTTTTTATCTGTCATCCGCCATGTGCCATATTGTTTTCGTTCGCAAGTTGCGTAAGTTGTCTGTTGTATGTCGAGTAGTGAAAATTGAGCAATTTCTCGATAAAATGCAGCAAGAGGAAGACTACACGATAGTTTCAGTAAGTACAAATTAATTCACTTCTCTGTGCCATTTTAGCTTAAAAGTCGAGTGTAATATGTTTCTTCTGTCGATGCTGATGAATCTGTTCACCCTGCTGAATTGCAAGCTCCGGTTTTGGAACAGATGAAAGAAGAAACTGTATCTCTTGACGAAATTAAGAGATACGTTTCACTGGGAATTCGCCGGTTAAAGATTCGACGGATTCGACGTACACACCATTTTTGCAGGGTACCCGAGCAAAGGTTTATACCAAATTGATAAATTGTCAACAAGTTCTAATATCAAATTATCAGTGTTTGATCACTAAATATGTTATCTTTGATGCTAGATAAACAGTCAAAATAACAAACGAGATAAAAAATTAATATTCGTCGGATATCACAATATTACTTCGTTTTATTATCGAGTTCATTTTGATAACAAATTTTGTGACATGCACAAATTTCTTGGGATAATTTCAAATTATGTTATCAACATGGTAACAAATTCATACACTTATAAATGAAGTTGTGCTTCTGATGAGAAGCTCAATATTATATCCATCAGAGGCTGATATTTTTCAGCATTCGTCAGGATGCTGGTAGAATTTCATGACGTTCGTCAAAAATAGTCTTTAAAAGGTAATAACAGATGATAACCAAATGTGTCAATGTTGATAACTACATTTTTTTGCGGTAACAGTTGAGTTCAAATTGATAACTGAGATAACAAAATGTGTTATTTATTTGATATCAGTTTGTTATTTAACTTTGCTAGAGTATTGCCTATAGGCATAACAAATTCAATATTTTGATGAAATTCCAAATCAGAATTTCGAATATTTACACACAATTTACCCAAAATCTCGGTTAACCTCATTTTTATTTGTTTAGAATTTCAACCGATATATCAGTTTGCTCATGCCGAGATTCCCAGCTAACTATATAAGTTTTCAGTTTGACCCAACCCGGGATTATCGGATAACATAAAAAAAGCCAAAATCGAAACCGAGAGGTTGGCTTTGTAGATCGCGGTTTCAGAAAGCCGAGACTTGGCATATAATTCTAAGTGTGTAGGAAACTCACGAATACTTAATTTTTATACCTTTAACGTAGTTCTTACACTGAAAAATTATTTTCGGAGATTAGCTTTCACGCGTTCCGTAAACATAGGTTTTGTACATAGATCAAATATCTGGTATAGTGTATGAAACATTCATCATCAGATAAAAAGATGAAATGCTATCAAATGATATCAAGTTGCATTTTTACATTCATTATCAATAGGATTTTCTTACACCATATGTATGGTAACCTTTTTTTGTTCCGGAGTATATTGATATCTTCTTAATTTCTAGTTTATAAAAAGAGCTTCAAGTCATCGGCAGTTTAGATGAGAGCTTCAAGTTTTTTGAGAATGAAGAAAATGTCGTTTGCGTAAAAAAAGTCCTAAATGAGAACCTGAAGTGACTTGAATTGGATTCGATTTCTTTCCGTTAAATTTGATAATTTGTTGACGGCTGAGCCATTTCAGAAGTCAAACTTCAATTCCATTTTTGGAATTTGAGAGGCAACATTGGTTTGTAAATGCGACCGAATGCCTTGTCAAAGTCTGTATGGAGTATAGGTGGGCAGTGCGCTCATGAACGGTGCTAAAGAACTAGTTCACCAAGATGAACGAGTGACCCAACGCTCTTTTTAATTGAGCGGTAGTTCAGCCTTTCACCTCACAAAAAAAAATTGTGAGCGGGAGCGTGAACGGGAGCTATTTCTGTTGGCAATATGAGAAGCGAGCGAGAGCGCGAACGGCTGGACCTATCCAATATGGCTCACGAACTGTACTATGTGACAGGGGAACTGGCGCTATTTAACTGAGCGAGAGCACCTATTGATATGAGACTCCCGAGCTACTGATCGACTGCTAAAGCTAGTTGTACTGAGTGAGCGAGAGCGGGAACGAATAAATTTTCATCAAAACCAGAGGAACGTTCGAAGCTGCCATGAAAAGAGCGCAAGTGGAATTAAAACTCGCAAGCAGATGGAATTTTTTCTTTAACGCTCTCGCTCAACGTTGGTTTTCAATGATTTTCTGTGTATGATTAAATTAGGAAAAAATCCCTCTGAATGTTATGACGAGATAGAGTTGCACGTTCGAAATGTAAAACGATTGCTATTGAACGAAGATGCCGTAGGTTCAACTTTTCAATGAGTTTTCGATTGAAATTTCGTCAGAAAAATCAGTATTCGGTAGTATTTGCTCACATTATGAGGGAACATATCAAACTGCATTCAAACGAATCTTTTCCTCCAAATATCGAAAAATTGGTAAATGAACTTGAAGATGGTCTCATCAAGCAGTCCGCGAAAACGAATCGAATGAATCGCTCAAGTCATCTTTCTCGATCCGCAGTTTAAGAAGCAATGTTTGGGAGATGTGGAATTTACAACGTGAAACCAAGGTCTCGTGTACAAAATGCGGAAGAATATCCTTCGTATGAGAATCAGCAAGCTGAACCCCAATCGACATCGGCATCAGGTAATGATGAGAAGGTTGAGCATTACTGCAACGCTGTACTTAATTAACAGATTTTTTCCAAAGCAGAACAACCGGTTGGCGAGAAACGTAGTAAGCTAAGCGCGGAACATATTTTGTAAATTGTTATTACTATTAAAAAAACAAGACGAAAATTTCAACGATAGATACAATTATTTTTCAAAAATCTTAATACGCTGATCCGAAATAGCTAAGTGCTACAAAAAGGGCAAAGGAACGGTTCTGAAGAACTAGCTCACTTCAATGAGCGAAGCTGTTCTGAGCCGCTCGCTATGGTGAGCCAAGTTGCTCACCTCTAGTATGGAGAGCTTCGACATGTTTTCCACTACCCATGAGTTCAAGCAAATTTGTCGAGGTCAAACTATCTCTAAGGAAGCCGTGTTGAAAATCAAGTATTACATTTTTAATTGCTGGAAATAATTTTTCGTTGACAAATTCTTTGACAAGTTTTGGAATATTAGAAACAATGGCTATACTACGATAATAACACTAGTCGGCAAAATCGGAACTTTTTTCGCTACCGTCGGCATTTCAGGTAGGATTTTATAGATTTTGCTACGCTGATTCCAAATATGGGCTCAGAAATGCTGTAACACGTCCAGTTTTTGAGAAAAATGTGATTTAAACTCACAAAAACACGTACTTCCGTAGTAATATGATTTACCTAAGCAGCAACCAGAATATTGGCTCTGCCCTTTGCAAGTTGGACTTGGATTTTATGGAATGGACCTCCCTGAATCCATTCGTGAACACAGATTTTTCGCAACACGTAAAATTGATGAAATAAACCGGGTTTTCATTCAGAAAATTACGAATTTTCATGAAAATCAAGATTTCCTATTTTGAAAACATGAATTTCAGCTCCACCCTATGAATGTTGGGATTGGATTTTATGAAAAGGACCTCCCTGAATTCATTCGTAAACACGGATTTTTCGTAACACGTAAGGTTGATGTAAAAACCGGGTTTACATTCACAAAATTACGAGTTTTCATGAAAATCAAAACCCGTCCATTAATTACGTCGCTCAAAAATACAGATTTTTAACCCCCTCCTTTCTTTATCACATTTTTTGTATGGATTTTTGAAATTTTTTGTATGCATCGTCACTTTTTAAACCCCCCCCTCTACCTCCCTCTCAAAGCATAACGTAATTTATGAACGATCCCTTTAGCTGTGCCTCTTTGAGTATATTGAGTATATTGATGTTGCTTCTTACAGCAGTTTGGGAACTGAAGACCTTCAAAGTTCATTCATTAATTCAAAAGTCAGCTGCACAGAGCCCTTCAGAAACGCCTCATTAAATACTCTATTCAGCTGTGCCGTATTTTTAAGTTAGGCTAGGAGTGAGCAAGACAGCATTAAAACACGCAAACACTCAATAAACAAAAGAATAGACAGAGACAAAAGACTCTGTGTTAGTCACTATTGCTCGAGAGAATAAGGAAAAGATATGTTAAAAAAGAAAGCAAGAATCCTCAAGCACGTAGCTTAATGCGGAATTTCATAGAGCTTTTTGACGTTTAATTTGCGCACACTACTGCAAGATTTGAATCGAAGTAGTGCAAGTGAGAAGTCAACGAAGTTGTGGGAAACCAAACCGTGCATTAATCCCCGCATGTTAGACAAAGAAAGACGATTAAATGTCGAAAAGGTCTATTGGCGTATTTGCGGCACAAAATTTGTGTCATTATTGCTGTCTTGCTTTGGCGTCAATTAATGCTCATGTTGACTCTCTTCAGCCTTGCACAATCATTTTTTATTCATTCAAAGCTAGCTATTTGAGTGTTACGGACGCGTTTTTTTATTTTTGTAAAAATGTCGCGAATTTGTCTGAACGATCCGCAAAAAATTTGTTGCATTTGTGGAGACGTGATATTGAAGGAACAGAGAAAGGGGTTTACACCTTTGTTGGAGACAGCATATCAGCTGTATTTTGACAAGGAGCTTCCAAACCGTGAGTTCCTGGGTTCCAACATACTCCTGTTGCTCATGCTACCGAACATTGCTTGGTTGGATGAACGGTACGCACAAAGGCTTACCTTTTGCCAATTGCTTACCTTTTGGATTTTTCAAAGCTTTGAAGCATAAAATCGAATACCTGTCAAGGCCAACATTGCACTCCGAAGCAATGCCAGTTCCAATATTTCCAAATATTGCTAGACGTGCTGATGAGTTGGATTCGGATCCAGGCGAATCTGAGAAAAGCTTTCAGGATGATCCAGATTTTTTACCTCCGGAGTCTGAGGAACCGCATGTTATAACCCAAGAGGAGCTGAACGATTTGATTCGAGATTTGGAGCTACCCAAGACCAAAGCGCAGCTGCTAGCTTCAAGGCTAAAGCAGTGGAATGTCCTGGAAAAAGATGTAAAGGTGTCATCTTATAGGAAGAGACATTCAGATAACATTAAATATTTTTCGATGGACGGTGATGTTGTCTTTTTGCAACAACATCGAAGGTTTAATGGAAGAGCTACAGTTAGAGTATCACGCAACTGACTGGAGGCTCTTCATCGATGCTTCAAGCAAAAGCTTGAAGGCAGTGTTACTGCACAATGGAAATAAAGTATTCTTCAGTGCCAGTTGCATTTGCAGCTCACATGAAGGAAACTTATGAGAACATAAAAACACTTTTGGAAAAGATCAAATATTCGGAACACCAGTGGAATCTCTGTGCAGACCTTAAGGTAGTGGCATTGATCACTGAGCTTCAAGGAGGCTACACAAAGCATTGTTGTTTCCTCTGCGAATGGAACAGTCGTGCGAGGGATAAACATTACCACCAGCAGCATTGGCCAGCACGTACCGAGATGGTACCTGGGAAGAAAAATGTGTCAAATCTGCCTCTTGTCGACAGGGACAACATTTTACTACCTCCGCTACATATTAAGCTTGGGTTTATCAAAAATTGTGTCCAAGTCCAACATTCAAAGGGCAGAGCCAATATTCTGGTTGTTGATGAGGTAGATCATATTACTACGAAAATACGTGTTTTTGTGAATTTTAATCACATTTTTCTCAAAAACTGGACGTGTTACAGCATTTCTGAGCCCATATTTGAATTCAGCGTGGCAAAATCTATAAAATTCAACATATATACTTGAAGGGAGTGAAACACTGCCGACTAGTGTAACGTACAACTGATTTGCTATCAGATACGAAGATAGGGTCCAAAACTCATATTAAACATACTAAACATTTAAAAAATTTAAAAGAATGGAGCAGTTAGCTCCAATGTAAGATTTTTCATCAATACTGGAGGAAATCCGTTTGGTCTATGGCCTTTCAAGGTGTCCAACTTGTTAAGAACTTACAAAATATTCTGCACTTGAATTTGATTGATGTCAATGTTTCTAAGAAATTCTGGATAAGTACACTCACGATCTTCTTCAGATAATATTGTATACACACTTAGATTATTTTACAGAAATCTGCAAAGTTTTACCGAATTCTCAACAGCTGAACGTTCGGTAATCCGATTTTACTGATTTCGGTAACGTTTTACCGAAATCCGGTAAATTTTTTACAGATATCTGTA
This sequence comes from Aedes japonicus, assembly GCA_034211315.2. Taxonomy (NCBI): domain Eukaryota; kingdom Metazoa; phylum Arthropoda; class Insecta; order Diptera; family Culicidae; genus Aedes; species Aedes japonicus. The sequence goes on along the minus strand of JASCZW010009681.1, from coordinate 28,627 downwards.
AAATTTCACCGAAATCCGTAAATTTGGATGACCGAACGTTCAGCTGTTGAGAATTCGGTAAAACTTTACAGATTTCTGTAAAAAAATCCAAGTGTGTAGATTTCTTTGAAACAAAAAATGCATTAAAATTGCAATATTTTTCTAAGCTTTACCCAACAATTTCATCAAGATGCATTATCAATGTTTTACTTGGTTTTACGTTATTGAAGTAGTTCGCCCGGCATGTTTGTTTTTTTTAAATTATATTCTTTAATCCTATAACCAAAAAAAAAGATTGATAAATTTTCACGGTTATTTCCTTTTTTTTTCAAAGTTTCATGAGCTTTTCGTTAAGCATTTCTTTCTTTTTAATTTCTTTAACTCAACTGAATGTATCGTGTTTCTTTGATATAGTTTTTTCTTCAAAGGTATTTCTTGTTAAATAATGTTTCTCAAAATATTGTAGAAAACAGCAGTTGCGAAATTTCCTTCTTTCTTTGTAATTATTTTCCAATTGTCACTGCCTAGTTTGAAGGTTTTCAAATTCACTAATTTTTATTTAAAGACTTCCTCGTATTTGCCGTCTTTGGGGCTTTGGTATTTATGTACGAGTAAAAACATATCAATTGCTTTATTAAACCACAATAGAAATGGATATTGATTCGGTCACACAAAAATCTTCATAAACATTTGTGAATAATTGTATGATTTGAAACGATAACAGATTGACGAAATACTTAACTATACTGGAATGATTTAATGATTCCGAAACATGGAAGTGGAAACCTCTGGAATAGTGATAAATTACATCCGTTTCACACCTTTTCAGATAACTTTTTAAGTAAATCCATACAAAAGTGTCTTTCTTGGTTTCATTGGTTTTTGTTTCAATAAACAACCACACTGTTTTTTTTTTATTTTACCTCAATATGAAGTGGCGATTTGATAAGTCTAGGTTTTACTTACTATAATTGTTATGTTTGTATTCTCCGTTCGTGTAGTAACGATTATGATGTAGAAGCAGATCTTCGTTCATCACCAAGAGGCCCCAAGCGCAGACAGTAATGTTTACTAGAAATTAAAGATGTGAAGAGAAAGTGTTGATAGTTCCGTCAGTGTACGGCAGGTTGAAAATTTAATAGAAATATTGAAAACTGAGCAAAGGGCTTGGATATTGCGGTACTCGAACCAAGAACGAATTCTTTTTGCGTTACATCCCCAATGCGGGGTAGGTCAAGGTACGGACGAATCCGCCACCTTGAAAGGCAAAAGAAACGCGCTTGATCGTTCTCATTTAATACCAAAAGCGTGTGATAATTTCTAGCGGTTGTTTGTACACACTCCGTTTTGTTTCCTGCATAAGAGAAAACCTCTCTCGCCTTTCGAGTTTTATTTTTGAACACAACGTCTGGTATTTTACATAATTTTCTTCTCGTCATCTCTTTAGGTCTTGTCATCTCACGGCGAGACAATTTGACTCAATTTTTAATCGTTTTCGACTCACTTTCGTCAAAAGTGGAGTCACTTACTAGGATTGACAAGTCAACATATCTAAAACACTGACTTAAATAAGATCGACGTTTTAGATATGTCGACTTGTCCTGATATGATAGATATGTCGATCCTAGTCACATTTACTCATATATGAGTGACTCCACTTTTGACGAAAGTGAGTCAGCAACGATTCAAAATTGAGTTAAATGGTCCTGCCGAGTTGACTTTCTTTTAAACTATTAAGTCTGGCTTTGATAGTCGATGATGGCACGGTATTATCAATTTGAGACCCTGAGGATATCCAGGTCGGTCGAGGAAGTCCTTTAGATTGATTTTTTTTTCGACCTAGCTGAACATCAAGTATCATTCTGCTAGCCACACGGTATGAAAATGTACGAAATTGTGTTAGCATCGGAAGCTCTAAAAAAACATAATTATGGAAAATTAGGCCAAACGCACGCTACAAAAGCATCTATAGAAGAAAACAATAAACAACTGTTTTCATTTCAAATTGAAACATTAAATTAACTGCTTCAACTTGAATGAAATATAAAATAAGATCCATTAAAAGATATTTCTTACATAAAATAAACTCTGAATTCCAAACCAAGCTAAAACATACCAGCTCAACTGAACAGAACAGCCACTGATTTGGGTACGAATTTCCCTTCCTTGTAAGTAGGTGATTATCAATTCGAGCACGTTTTTCTCTGCATTTAACCCACCGGTGATATCTACGGAAGAGTATCTTTCTGCTCGTTTCAAGTGTTTTACTGTTCCAGATAGTGTATATACCATTAAACGATGAAATCAATCCACAGGCAGGTAAATATGATTGTCAGTATCAACTAATGCTTCTTGAGCCATTTCAATATATGTTCATTATAGTTTAAATTTTTGTAATAGCTAGCTAGCATGGTATCAGCTTTAATGCAAAGTCAGAAAACAAGCGGATTTTCTAATCGATTCCTCATATACTGCCTGTAACCGCATATCAGTCCCATATTGAAAAACAGCAAACCGAGAAAACGATCATTCAAGTTGGGAAAGCATTTTTCTTGATTCAGCCAGTTTGGCTTACTTTTTTACTCTATATTTTGATAGTTTATATGTAATAGTATGCATTGTTTACTATACAATCAAAAAATATTAAAAAAAAAAAATGTTTTTGAGAAAAAAACGCATTGGGACAAAATATGCAGTTACTTTGTCCATCAAGCATGAATGTAACCGCATACCAGTCCCATTCTGTTTGTTCAACAATATCGCACTGATGCGGTATGCTTTGTTATGGCGTTCGTTCAAATATCACGAAAGACAATTTCCGACCATTTGAACTCTGTATGTAGTACATTCATAAGATATGATCAACACCACTCCCTTTCCATGTAACGTGGCCAAAAATGTAGAATTATAAATTTTGAACATAAAAAGACGCGAAACCTGCTCTCGTTATTTAGCTGAAAATTTGAAAATTGAAGTTGAAAATTGCTGTTCTAAGCTTGTGTTTCGCGGAGATTTCACATTTCTTTACGAAATCAAAATGTCCTAGAGCTAATCAAGAGTTACTTTGGTGATAATGATGAAAGTTCTGTAGACGAAGATTGTGGATTTGATGCGATGACAAGAGCTGGTAAGTTATTTCTATCTAAAATCGTGAAAAAATGCAAGGGTTTTGGTCGAATTTCACTTCTTTCTTGTGAGACAAGAAAGAAAGAGATCATGGCAATTCGATAATGTGAGCCTATTCTTATTTTCAAATGCAGATCAGTTTAAAAGCACTCTGGTGAGGATGCAACATGTAGAAGTTTTTGTTCCATAAAAGCGGAAAAACTTGTGTCAGTGGATAATGATCCTCTAGGTAATGCTCCATCTTCAAATGCAGATCAAGAGAAGGTCCGTGATGCATTGAATGATGTTTCACGTTTTATGCATGCGGATCATGATTCAGATAGTAGTTTTTTTGCCATCAATGAACACTGGAACAAAAACATTGCAAAAAATAATTTCGGAATCGTGACTTAACAGAAAGACAGCGCGGCGCCTTGCTCTTGTTGTAATTTTGGAATATTTCGGACGCGTCAAAGAATGCGGTCATTAGGATTCCAAAGATATATTATCGTAAAGTAAGGATTCCTGTATCTTCACTGCAGTGACAGTAAGGTGAGGACTTGAAGTGCTGCAAATTATTTACAAACAAACAAGAAAAGCTCATTTCAGCTGACGACTGTGATCTGGAAGGTCACTTGAAAAAGAAGAGCCAACCTCGAGGCATTGACGCTGACAGGAAAAACCAATTAACTTAAAACCATTTTACCACTGGTTGAGGAAGAGAAGAAGAGATTTTTAATTGAATTGTCTCAAACTGGACAAACGGGAGACTGATTGGTAGAATGGATTTTTATTTCAATACTAGCTGAACCCGGTGCGTGCGCTGCTACGCGTGCAACAAAATGAACTAAAATTTAATGTAACTGGCACTTTTATGGTTCTTTTCGGAATGATTTTTTTTCTTGAATAAGCAGGGGTTCAAACTTCTATCAAAACATGCTTCTTACCCGAGAAATACACGTTTTGTGTTTAAGTATCCTGGATAATTCTCATTTTTGGAAGAAATTTGTGTTTCATTTGTATGGGAGCCCTCCCTTCCAGAGGGGGTGGTTTCTCAAACCATCATACAATGATTACCTTCAAAACCCCCCACGTGCTAAATTTGGTTCCATTTGCTTGATTAGTTCTCGAGTTATGAAGAAATTTGTGTCTCACATGTATCAGAGCCCCCCTTCCTGAGAGAGTAGGGGTCTCAAACAATCATAAGAAGCTTTCCCAGCCTCAAAAACCCCTTCATATAAATTTTCACGTTGGTCGGTTTAGAAATTTCCGAGTCTTTAAGGGTCTGACAGGCAGACAGACAGCCAGAAATTCATTTTTATGTAGGGTAACGGGATGTAATGTTAGCCTAGCTCCTTGATTCGGCCTATGTACCAAATATGTAATTATTTCTTCGAAAATCAACAAAATCATGTTGCTATCAGCATGACCGATTTATTTCAAAGCAGTTGAGACATAATCAATCAATTTATAGTAGTTCACTTCCGCGTAGTTTTCGATTTCCTTGACTTTTTAGACACCATGATTTTACTGGTTAAGCTGAACAGATTATCTATATGCTCTTTAAATGATCTAAATTTGCCGAAATTGAACCTATAAACCTAATAATGCAGCCAAGATGTACAGAATATAGTCACATGTTATAAACTTACAGGTCACATAGGTAAAATAACAATGATTTAACAAGCAAATGGTGGACCCAATGTTAGGGACGTATTTTTTTCCCATGTTCCCAAATATGGCCTGTTGTATGAAAAGCGTAGTAAAAATGTTGTTATTGGTAAAATTTACAATACAAATGTCTGAGTTCCGGTTAAATGTTGTTCACATGGCTCATCTTAACACAGATTAGAGGAACAAAATCTGTGTAGAGTGAATTATAATGTTTTGATTGTCGAATGACCGCTAAATCATATGTGAAACTCACTTAAGTGTTTTTTAGCAGTTTAAGTATAGTTTAATTTGTGAAATTGTTTGTTGAGTGGAGCGAATACAGCTGGGGCCGCCTTGAATAAAAAAATCAGGAAAAAAACCGTACGAAGATTGCATTTTATAGAAAATCAATCGAATGGGACGAACTTGCATCCATGATTAGACCCAATTTGGTATCCATAGACCAACATTATATCCATATCCCTCGAAAGTTTCTGACTTTATAGAACAAATTGTGTAGCTTTTCGTGATACATTCTACCAGATAGCTTATTAAACATATCTTAGGAAGTGTATAGCTAGTTAAATTTTGCTTCCAGCTCAAATACTTTATGAGTTACAATGAAAAATGTAATCGATTGTTGCATATTAGGCTGAGTCAAGGGACACATACCCTATATAGAAATCTACCCTCCAAAAACCTTCACATGCCAAATTTTATTCCATTTGTTTGATTTTTTATCGAGTTATGCTGATATTCGTGTTTTATTTGTATATGAGACCCCCCTTTCAGTAAGCGGAGGAGTTTCAAACCACAATAAAAACATTTCTTGCCTCCAAAAACTTCCGCATGCTAAATTTGGATTCATTTGCTTGATCAGTTCTCGAGTTATGCAGAAATTTGTGCTTTACTTGTATGGAAATCCCCTTTCCAGAGAAGGGAGGGGCTTCAAACCATCATAAGAACCTTCCGGTGTCCAAGACGAATCCAACAAAGCAAAAATCTTGCCAAACGGTCCTTCCGCTCGCGAGTTAAATCGTGACAAAGGAAACCCCAACTCATGTTTATTTATGTGGATTGTTCTTGGTTACAATTACTTTTTTTGCTTGATTTATTATTTTATTATGTCTCTAAGAAGGATTAAACATTTGAGAAATACAACCATAATTCTAAAAGGTGTTAAATATTTTTATTTTACTGCCACTTCTAAAACGGGACTCATATGCGGTTACTTCAATAACGGGAATCATATGCGGTTACTTTCAAGATGGGACAAACCGACCTGATATTTTTTTCACATTTTTGTAACTGACTGCTAAATTTGATTATTGCTTTCGAAAATATGATAAAAAATAAGGCAATTACGCAATATAACTCAAAAACGTCAAAAAGTAATATGGGACTGATATGCGGTTACAGGCAGTATAGTCGAATATCTTTTTGGGTGAGAAACTCATTCGACTACCCTGAAGCATAAACGCATCATTGTTCTTGCCACACACTTTACGATTGGAAACTTTGGACCAACGAATCTACGGACGCAGGAGATGCAGGCCTCTGTTGATAATGAATATGCGATTTCTAGATGTACAGCTTGATTGACATGGCGGTAGTGGCGATGATATCGACCCACTAGGAGTTCGGTGACACGATGCTTCCTAGGGAGGATAAGTGGAGAGGAGACATTTATAGCTGCCCCAATCCAGCCGCGCTCGCGTGGCAGACCGTGTTCGTCCAACATTGGCATTAGTTGGTAAATAGCACTATGCTTCCCGATGATCTCATGTCCGGTTTCATTTGGTGGCTCGCTTACGATGCTCGCTGTATTTGCCACTCTTCTTCAGGAAGACGAAGGAAGTTGGAACCATTTGCTGTCGGAATCAAAGTAAAGGCCACTTCCCCATTTCGACGCTTCATCCGCTGGATAGGATTTGATGGTACCCACCGCCACTGAGCTGCCGTGGTATGTTCCAGGATCTCGCCTACTCGGCAGGAGACAAACTGCCGATAATTCCGCCGATCAGCTTTTATCCAGGCCAAAGCTGTGCTGGAGTCTGTCCAATACGGGGTCTTAGTTACGGAAACGTCGTAATTATCTGCAACAAATTTCGACCATCGTTTGCATAGAACACATGTCTTCAGTTAAATTTGGGGAATAGACGATGGTTTCAATGGTGCGACTTTTAATTTTACTGCAATCGAGCAGCACTGCGGCTCTCCGTACTCATTGGAGGTGCGGAGATAGATAGCACAAGAATACGCCACTTTGCTTGCATCAACAAATACATGTACTTACGAATTCTGATAGGTCTTCCGAGTAGCACATGTGGTCGATCATCAGTATCCACCTCTGCCACTTTGCGTATACCTCGTCGCTAACTTGCCCATCCCAATCTGTACCTTCTCGCTATAAGTCCTGGATCAGTACCTTGTCGAGAATGATGAACGGTGATAGCAGCCCTAATGGCTGAAACAGAGTCATAACACATCGCAGCACTTGTCTTTTTGTCGGTCGTCTTGAAGTGTGTATCAGTGATCTGGGTAAAGAAGCTCAATTCGTCGGTCGTTGGGTTCCAAAGTATACTGAGTACCCTCTCGATTTTTTTGTCATCGACCAGGTTAAGCTGCCTGTCTGCCTCGTGTAGTACCTCCCCCAACTTGTTGAGCACCATTTTGCTATTCGACATCCAGTTGTGTAGCTTAAAACCTCCGTTGCCGTGAACGTGTCACACTTCGCTTGAAACTTTAGCTGCTTCTTCCTTGGAGCTTAAACTCGCCAGATAGTTGTCCACGTAGTGATCGTGAACAATCGCTTACGCTGCTTCAGAATAGATTTCCGAATTTTGCTCAGCAATCCGGTTCTTGACGAATTGTGCCGATGTCGGTGAACAGGTGCTTCCAAATGTAGCGGCATCTATCATGTAGACTTGAGGCGTCTTGTACGGATCGATGCGCCATAGGAAAAGTTGAAATAGCTTATATTTTTCTCGGATTCGAAGCTGATGAAACATCTCCTGAATATCAGAGCTGACTGCTACCTAATACAGTCAAAAACGGAAAAAGACGCCAGGAAATGAAGAAAGTCGATCCGAACCTTTGAGTAGTGCGCTGTTTAGCTATGCGCCATTTACTTTTGCGGCCGCATCTCAGATCATTCGGATTTTTCCCGGTTTTTTTGGGTTGATCACCGCTCCTATCGGTTAGTACCATATTCGCCTCAGACCAGCTGCCTCAATTTTCGCATTTGTTACTTGATGCGCGTAGCCCTTCGCCACGTACTCACTTATTTGCAGGTGAAGATTCTCCTTCAGCTCCGGATCGCGATCCATCCGACGTTCGAGGCATTCCAATCGAAGCTTTGCCATCAAGCAGCTGTCCGGAAACTTCACTTGATACTCTTTCCATAGCAGTCCTGTCTCGAAGCGGTTCGCCACTCGTCCAGTTGTAGTTTCCATGATAGTTAGCGATCGTTGCCCTTCTTTCGATGGCGAATTCCCTATCGAGCCTATTCAAATTCGAATTCAAAAAACTCTTTTATAGTCCCATGAAGTTTCTCTTCACAGGAACATGCGCAAACGTGGAAACTCTAAGATTCACGGTTACTACTCCCTCGGGGACCATAGACACACCAACCTAGTCTGGTCTTTACCTCCACCGGAGCATCTCCATCACCTTCTCGTCGTTTCAGCGGAAGTGTCAGTCGCAGGTTGTCGATGCCGATAAGAATCTTGGGTTTGGCATTCTGATAACTGCTGATCGGGATGTCCTCCAAATGGGGATACTGATTTACCGTTTCGTCCTTCTGGAAGGTTTGACAAGGAAGACCGAGGTTATTTACGGTTCTTGCATTCAACAGCATGTGACGTTTTCCCTATCCGATTCCAGCAAACTCGATGGTAATCTGTTTCGACTCCTCTTCCAACCATGAAGTGTCACCAGTCCACCGAAGACATAGAGGATGCAGAGTGCCCTTTACACCCAATGAAGCAACTAAATCATTTTATGCGAGTTTCAGGTCAGAGCTCTTATCTAGAAAGGCAAATGTGTTAATCGATGTATTGTCTCCGTATAGCGTCACAGGAATGATTCGGAACAAGGAAGAATTGGCTTTGAGATGATGTGTATGACTTTCTGGCACATGAACCCTCGATACTGACGGCTTCGGAGGTTTTCTTGCAGAGTGGAGAAGCCGATGATGGCGAAACTGACAGCCGTCGATGTCGCAGTTCTTTCGCCCATGATTGAAGACGCAGTTTTGGCACAACTGCATTGCACGAACTCTTCTCAAGCGAGCATCGTGGGATATCTCCTTACATGAATCGCAACCACGTACTCGATGTCCACTTTTGTTGCAGTTTAGGCAATCGAATTGCTTTGGTACTTCCCTCTGTCCATTCAATGAATCTCCGGATCTGACTGCGCTGTATATCACATGGGTGTTCACGAATCCGTTGCCCTTCGGGCAGTCACGTTTGTTGTTTTTTTTTACTTCCGGTTCGAACGTTACCGAAGGTTATTAAGTCTACTTGTTCGAATCTTCTCGTGTATCCCGCCCACATCATTCGTTGGTCTACAGTAAGCTTTGCGACAATTTCTTGTAGAAGAGATGGATTTGATAGATGAGCGCGTTCATTCGCTGCGTCGATGTGGTCGCATAACGCCATCCCGAAATCAATAAGTCCCTCTAACCTATCAGACTTAGGGGCTGCAGTTTCTCGCACCTTAGTACCAAAGTAGAGCGTTGATAAGTTTTTCAGGACGCCCAAACCGCATTCGAAGAGTCTTAATGGCCTGTGGCACCGCTGCTTGCAACACCAACCGACTACGCACGGTTTCCAGTGCCGAACCGGTCAAGCATCGTTGTAGGCGAAGCATATTCTCTTCATCCGTAACACCGCAGGCGTGTACCGGTAATTTGAAAAGAAGATCAGCAAATCGGTTGGGTCACAGGAGAATCGAGGAAGCTCCTTTGGCAGGGACTGTCTCGCTGAAAGCTGCTGTTGCGTTGGGTTGCGGTTCGGCGTTGAAGGGATAATCATTTGGTTTCGTAACACACTATATGATTGACGAGTGGGCACCGAAAAATCAAATTCACACAGCTCAATTTGACTCCTGAGCTCCTTTAAGGCTGCTTGTGGATCGTGTCTTTCTTGCTCATGAATCGAAGCTGAGAACTCCCGCACTGCAAGTGGGATCGAAACCATTGGTGGAACGTTGATCTGGGGGTACCCAAAAGTGGTCTTGATCGACAAACAGACGATGTTGATGGAGCTCCGAGAATGGGTTGAGTAGAGAGGCGACGTATCCTCGCTCTCGCTAAGGAACAAATCACCGCCACAATGTACACCCGAAGTCTCTTCTCCTAGCACATTCGGGAACGTTCATTTATAACGTCACGCAAAAATTGACTTTTTATAAACCACTCCCTCCCCTTGTCACGTTTTTTGTATGGACCATCAAATTTTTTTGTATGGATCGTCACGTTTTCTCAAACCCCCCTCCCCCCCCTCTACTGCGTGACATAATTAATGGACCTTCCCTTGTTGATTAATCGTTGTTGTTCGTCAAGATGGTGACGTTGCAGCGCTAGCTCTACATGAGCACGTTGGGCCTGATGTCTTTCTACCAGCTGGCTAAGACACACCGAAAATGCGGATGTTTGGCTGGAGCGGATAAATGAATGAGGATAAATGTCTGGAAATTGCGCCGGGACAAAACAGAGTGCCATTGTCATTTATGACGAACACGCTGAGGAACTTTCATTCCCAGACATTTATCTAGGGCACCCTAGAACATTCAACCCAGATGTGCGAGTGACTCCATTCATGATGGCTACCAGTGAACTGCGGCGGCGTGATCGGCGGGCTGCCAAGCCAAAACATGTTCTGTACGTTGCTATGAAGATACTTCGGCTTCGTGTTTCCGAGGGACTACAGTGTACCTTCAAGTGCATAGCGACAGCAAACATCACTCGCGGAATGCTGAGCGACAGGAAATTCATATTAAACAGATTAAATATTTTATTGCACGCAACCTGGTGAAATACATCAGAAAAGGTATGCCAGTTATTGTGACTGGCAATATTAACATTATTGTTCCAAAGTCAGAAAAACTTCCCTTCATTGATTTCATGAAGAACTTGTACTTGTGCTTTGAACTGTGATCAAACAATTAGTCGTGATAAAGATTCTGCCGCTTTAAACTTCGTTCGTGACCTCCGTTTGCAATGCCAGCAATATTATGCATTTTACTTGAACCACCGTTCAACTATTTTGATTTTCTACGAATAAACATTTAGTAATGTCAAGCGATTATGATTATAAGAATGAGCAAAACTATCATTAATTTAATAATTTTATATTCCCTAACAGATCCTCAACTATCTTCTAGGCCCTTTTCAAGGCCATCAAAGAGCTATAAAGAGTGTACAAGAGAATTTTCCCACGCACTGACCTCATCAAACTAAACGGCCCTTTTCAGGGCCATCAAATAATATCTCAAGAGCGTACAATAGAATTTTCTTACATACTGGCTTCAACACGCTGGTCTAATGACCCATAAGAGCCGCACTCTTCATATTGTGACTTAAACTGCTTCTATCGGTAAGAGTAAGCGACCGGCACGAATAATTGAAACCCTTTTAACGGTAATAATAGCCACACAGAATTTCCCTGACATTATAATGCATCACTTGGTTTAACGTAGTCTACGTCAACCGGTCGTGTCTTGTACACAACCCCACTGATTTTTTAAATTCATTCACTTTTATTCCATGTTCAAACCAAAAATAGAAGCAACTCCCAGCTTATTTTGCTTTGTTGTCACCATGTTTGTTGTTCATAGAGATTTATAAAAGATTTGTTTTCATGACATTTATACATAAGATGATACTATTACTTCACGCACCAACGCGGTCGTACGTGGACCTCGCGGTTATATTCCTTATATAACTCAGCTCTACTTTTTATTGAGATTTTTGATGAAGAAACAAAACAATGGAATGTTTGGAATCCTTCAACTACTTGTAAATAATTATCACGAATGTATTTATTTAAAATAATAGACTGATTTTAGCGATTCTCTCAGCAATGAGCCTGTCACCTGATGATGAAACGACTTATGCATCGCCAATCGTAACAACCCTGTTTTGTTCAGTTTGAAAGTTAAAGTGTCTAAATAAGTCCAAATTTTACTTTCCGTTTGTTAATAATAAACAAAAACCACTCTCACATTAAAGACATGATTCTTCGATAATGGAGTTTTCTTAGAGATCTCTTCAACAACGTTGTCTTCTGAATAAGTTAATTGAAAATATAAACGACTTTGTGAATTGAAATCAAACAAATTGAAGCACTCAACGTCCTTTCCCCCAACCATAATTCTATTAGGTATTACTACCGAACATCTCTGCCTGGAAAACTCCATCTTATTCGCCGGACACTTCTCCAGCATTACTTAGCCTCCACTCTACCATTTCCTCAAGCATCAAAACGTTGCTTGCTGCCAGTGGACCAGGTCAGACTGATGTTGACAATAATTACAACCACTCATGTTTTGAACAACATCCACAGGATCAAGTTCTTCACCATCTTCTTATTGCATACCAACCACCCCCCATTGCCCGATGGCATATCCCTACCATCCCACTTGTCTTGATGGCACTCAGCGTGTTCATTGCCATTCTGTTTGTGCTCGTAGCTCAGTAAATTATGCAAAATTGAAAAGTAACCCCGCCATTGTTTTTACTGTCCTGGTGGCTTTTGATACGAACATAATGACATCATGTATCGCGTTTCAAACAACCATTCCCTCAAATTGCTTCAAAATACCAAGGCGTGCGGATGGTTTGTTTATGAGGGCTGACTCAAAAGAAAAGTGGCTGACAAACGCGTTTTTGCTCACTTTTGGTCGCCCGGTGTAGTACATTCGCTTGCGGGGTGATATTAAAACAGTTGTTTTATGTTTTCACATACCCGTTCGCTTCGATACCTGTCATGAACGATTTTTACGCAAAAAAAAAAATTATTCTTCGAATAAGCAATCAAATCTTGCGGACTTGAGAGCCTTTTCCTTCATCATGTATTCATTCTCTTCGAATACTACATATACTAATTATTAGCAACAAATTTCTGTATTCAACCACCGCTCACAACGCTTGCATGGTATGTTCTACATGTACAAGAATGCATGGGCTCATGTGACGCTTTTTCTACAGACCTGCAGCAGAGTACAGTCACCTGATAAATCTGGCTGCATACTTGCTGTGGAAGCCGTGTTAAAACGTTTCACCAATCCTTGGTTATGGAAATTTTACGTTAATTAAAGGCAGGTCGTTTGTCGTCACAATACAAGAACTGTGCGCTTTGATTTAAGCTTAACAATCATCTAGATTAGCTTACAGTTATGCAGCTTTGCCCTTTTAGTGTACTTTAAAACCGGGGAAAAAATCTCTAGCTAATTAACTATCAGGATTTAAAAAAAACACTAACAACTTTTGCTTGATAGTGTTCTACGTAGCACGTGAAGTAATTCTTGCTTGAATATTTTAAGAATGTCACGTTTCTCGCCGCGATTTAAGAAACAATGCAATTTTGCTGTTGGTATGTGGTAGGTGTGCCGCGTGTATGCCGTGATAGTTATCGTTATTTACATTTGCACCTTATCGATTATTTTTTGGCACGTGTGCGGTACTTGGCAAATAGTGCCAGGGTACAAAAATGGACAAGTACCACAAGGTTAACGGATTGGAATGAGACTTTTAATTGTAGAAAAAAAAAACTACTGGGTAAAAAACTTGGCTTGTTGCCAGTTGTTTCCCATTAGCAGCCCCAAATTTGTTTTGGCTACGGTTTCAAAAGATGATATGCAAATTTTATACTTGATTTCATAATAAAGGGTGTCCACAGTTAAATTGCATCACTTTTAATAGGCTGTTACATTGCAACATTTTGGCTTGATTTCAACGAAATTTTGTGTGAAATGACCTCAGCGTGTATTGTGTATACTGCGTGTGTTTCACTGTGAAATGTTTCGTAGTTTCGAAAATGGAGTCGAAGGACCATCAAGTGCGCGAGAACATTTTGCACACGCACCTCGACAACCCACTTCTTTCGCACCGAGCCATCGGAAAGATGATGAAAATCCACCAGTCTACAGTGTCTCGTGTCATAAATCGTTTCGGGGAACGTTTAACTGTCGATCGGAAGGTGAGTGGTAGAAAAATGTCGTGCCGAAGGATCTTAATTCCCCAAACTCTCAAGAGTTGCGGCCAATTGAAAAATATTGGGCTATAATGAAGCACGAACTTCGTAAGCATTCTAAAGTTGTCACTACAGAACAGAAAATATTGAAGTCATGGTTGAAAGCGGAAAAAAATCTCGGTTCAAGCGTTGTACAAAATCTTATGCGTGGTATTAAAAAGAAAGCTTGGGCTTATGGATTTGGTAGAAAAAATACAGTGAAAACATACCTAAACCAAGATTATACATTGTATTTCCTGAATATTTCATGACCATCGGTTGAGAGACTTGTATTTGAGGATGAGTTTAACGTGATGCAATTTAACTGTGGACACCCTTTATTCAAAATTGAATCGCCGAATCACAGTTCTAGCGGCATTTAGCTTGTCTACTCAGAAAAACTAACTGGTTTGAGGGCGAGTGCATAAAATTAGAGGATGATAACCATGCATAAAAGACGAGAGTGTTGCAGTAGCACACGAAAGCTAATTTGGAACATTAGAGAGAGGCACGGAAAAACTCGGTCCTTTGGAAGAAAACAACTCCAGGTGGAAGAAACGCCAAAACTTTGGCTGCGTCGACAATATTGATATCGAAACACGCAACACTGAGACGGTGGTGGAAACGTACCACACAAAAGATCCGGAATATGCTTAGAGGAAATACATCAATATTTAAAAAACGACTATCATTTTCAATCAGGCAGAAGATTTATCAAGTAATGAGGTTTCACCTCTTCAGTACTCCAGGCTCATTATAAAAGATTAAAACCCAAATCTAGCAGGATGGTGATTAAAAACGTTGGAATCGAAATACATAAACGAAAGCGGTTAACAAGAAGACAGTGTTTTACCAATCCCGATTCAGATCGACCGATTCATTAAGGGGGGATATACAGTTAGAACAAGAAAAAAAAACTCATTATTGAAAAAAAAATTCAAGGGGAAGTTTTTACTCAAATCAATCGAAACTTTTTTACAATTACATTGATTACACTTTTTTTTAAATTATATTGATAACATTAACAGTTAAAGGGTGTCCACGATGAAATTGCCACGCACAAAATTAATTCGCAAAATTCGAGTTTTCATCCGATTGCCATCAAATTTTCAGGGATTGAGAAATAACTATTAAACTTCATTTTACAATTTTACTCGTATTTTATTAACAGTCCATACGCAAATGCCCGCACCTTGGCCTTAACCCCGGCCATAAGATTCTGCACAACCTGTGAATCAACCGTTTTTTGCATGTAAACCCATACTTTCTTCAGTTCCTCGACTGTCTTCACTACCTTAGGTCGTTTAAGAAGGCGCTGTTTCATAATCGCCCAGTACTTCTCGACGGGGCGGGGCTCCGGAGTGTTGGGAGGGTTGAACATTTTCGGCACGAAATTTACCTTATTGTCCGCATACCACTTCAGCACGTCCTTGGAGTAGTGGCATGAGGCCAAATCCGGCCAGAAGATTGTTGGGACGTTGTGGGCCTTCAGGAGAGGAAGTAGCCGCTTCTGGAGGCACTATTTTATGTACACTTGTCCGTTCATCGTGTCTTGGGTCACGAAAGGTGCGCTCCGCTTCCCGCACGTGCAGATGGCTTGCCAAACCAGGAATTTCTTCGCAAATTTGGACATCTTCTGAGTGCGGACATGCTCCGGAACGCTGAACTTATCCTTGGCCGTGAAAAACAGGTTGCCGGGGATCTGTTTGAAGTCGGCCTTCACATATGTTTCGTCGTCCATGATGCAGCATTCAACTTTCGTCAGCATGTTGAGGTACAACTTCCTGGCACGGGTTTTGGCGGACTTGTTCTGCTTCCGTCGCGATTAGGTAGATGAATTGAAAAAAAAAACAGGAAAATATCCAAAATAATCCACAATTTTTCTGCCATTTTACTACATTTTTCCGTATTTAATATTAAAATATTACAATAATTACAATTTTTAAGTAATAAAGAAGGTTATACTATAATAAAGAAATCCTTTAAGTTTTGGCTTAATCGAATAATTAGTTTTCGAGTTACCACCGGCATAAACTCCAAAAATGCTGTTTTGAGAAAATCGTGTTGAAAATACACAGAAAAAAAAAATAATTCTAACAAGCGCGTAAAATTTCCCTTCGTTTAATTCCAAGCCAAAGGAAGCGTAAGCAACGCAATTGGTTGTAGTCTTTGATGAACCATACAACAATGTTTGCAATCTTTCATGCAACAGCTTGATTCAGGCGTTATCTGGCCCCAATTTAAATAAAGTATCCCATTTTTTTCTGCCAAATGTAGCATTAGATAACGCAGAAAATTCAATGTTTCGTTTTATCTGTGTAGGTATTCTCGGTCAAGTGTCTCTTTAAACCTGCGGCACGAAAAAAAAGCGTCTTCGAAAAACGATGAAAAGAAACAGTTCGAATTTCAAAAAAGGCTTTCAGATGCATATTCTACGGGAAATTTACTAACTTTTCATGAAGGAAAAACAATTTTTTGTTGGTCATTCTAACTGTATATCCCCCTTAATAACGTTCCATTTTTTTGGGGGGATTTATGACTCACAAACAATGATGCATGGCAAATATCAATATCAAAATTTTACTATGCAATTTATCTAAATTTAGGTCATTTTAAAATCATGAAGATAATTTGTTCAGCTAAACCAGTGAAGCCATGGTGGCTTAAAAGTTAAGGAGATCGCCAAAATCCTTCAAGTATATGACCATAAAATGAATAATAATGTCTCAACTGCTTCTAAATAAATCGATCATCATGATGTCGATATTAATTTACCGATCGCTGGATTTATGACATTTTTCATAAAAAGGCAGAATGGAGGAGTTTGGTATGCATTACAACCCGTTACCCTACACTCAGCAAAATAAGCATTCGACATTTATAAGATTACCTTATGATCATTTGTCACAAGAAATCAGAATGAATCGCATGAAATTGCCTTATGAAATATAATGATGTTGAAAAACTTAAAATATGGAGCAACTTAAATTCGAGCCATGAACGTAGAGGTTATGAGGGCTAGTGACTTGATCACTAGTATATATCAACACATGTAAACAGGAAAGCTTAAAGGCGTGCAAAAACAGCGTCGTGTGAAACTGCCAATCCATTCATAAGTCAGTCTTATGAAATTCCAAAGCATCGTTCATAAGTGGAACTTTATGAAATTCTTAAGGAAAGGTCGATTAATTATGTCACGGGAGGGTTTGGTTTAAACGTGATGATCCATACAAAAAAAAAATTGATGGTCCATACAAAACACGTGACAAGGGAGGCTGGGGGTGAAAAGTCACTTTTTGCGTGACGTAATTAATGGACGTTCCGTAAGTTTGTTTGCCTTAGCGAAGGGTTTGCCCAGAATTCACCAACTACTCTCATACATTCTCTACATTTTGAAGTTTTGTTCACTTATACTTCTGCACCGTTTGGTGTCTTTTGTTTCATTGTTTTGGATTTATCTGGGCGTAATTGATAAATGTGCTTGCTTTGTGTTTCATAGTGTTCCGATCGTATGAAAATCGTACGGATAATTTCCTGAGTGTATGTACTTTCATAAATCCAGTGTTTCTTAATAAAACACACAGCCTACTGGGTGGTGTCAAGGTGTCTAGCCATTGCCAATATTTTCTTCTTGGTAACATCTGGTCAAATGCGAAACAGGTAGAGCCAAGATTTGGGAACAAAACAAAAACACCATGTTGAAAGTTTCACCAATTTGAGCTTAGGAGTTAGTAAACGAAAAAAATGTTTGTTTTTTTTTAATTGTCAATTTTCGGATACGTTACATTTCCTTCATTTCCTTGAAGATTACTGTGGGAAAGTTTTTTTATTAAATTACATGTTGTCCGTATACTTGAGCATATAATTCCTTATTCTTATCGTTATTCCTTACACAGAACGAAAATCTGCATTTTCATTATGATGTTAATATCAGAGCATATAAAACTGTATTTGATGTAAAGAGTATGCAAAATAGTATTTCAACAGAAATTCACATTATTCTTTTTTTTAGCTGTGTATATGTGGCATCAATCAATGGGATATTTCGTGTTAAATTAAGCGATAAAGTAATACACGTTTTGTGTTTTAGTAACCTGGACATTGTACTAATTATCGACTGTGACTTGGTAGTACTAAGATTATTTCTTTGACTTTCAGTCATTGTGGGTAATGAAACAGATGATTTTCTATTTTTCGACATTTCAGCGTATTATGTTCCGCCTTCTTCTATAGATTTTTGTTTTTGTCTTTTAACTGTCTGTTAACAAAACAAAATATGACAAAAACAAAAATCTATAATCCGTAGAAGAAGGTGGAATATAATACACCGATACGTCGGTAAATAGAAAATCATCTGTATTCATTAATCATAAAGACTGAAAGCAAATATACTATATTAACAACATAAGTCACTTCCTTTTTTCCACATACACATCTTAGGCGACCCATGTAGCGATGCCAACAGAACCATCTGGTGATAAAAAAGGTAAGCAAAATATATTTAACCATCAATTTGGATCATTCATTCTACCGCGTATCCACGGTAAAACTAATATACTCTTTTTATGAGTATTGTTTGCTAACACAGAGAAAAGTTTGACAGTCAATTTTACCATTATTGGAGATTAGGATGACTAGGGCAAAATAATGATTTTCAACCAACTATAATCATGGTCAAAATGACCATTCAAAATAGTTGATTCAATATTCACTATAATGTCAGAATAGTTCCTGTAACCATGACCATAGTCAATAATGTGATGATAAAAAAATGTCACCGGCCAAAAATTTGTAACCATGATTTATTTGTCGGTAGAACCATATGATTTTTCTCAGTACACTATTGAGAATAACGCAGATACGTCAAAATGTGCTTTTTATGCCTTATTTAGATTACGGAGTTGTAATACAAGATTGAGTTGTGATACAAGACTATCTTGATGACGTTTTTCCGTAGTCTGAACAAGGCAGAAGAGAATTAATTTTCCCCATTTCAATGAAGCAATGTCAGAAAATAAGCCTACACAGAAAAAAATCTAGCAGTAAAAATTGCCATTTTACCAGACAATGCCTATTTGCAAAACTAACATGTAATTTCAGTCAAATTTACTACGTTTATGGTTCAGCTTTCAACATTTGTAGTAAATTTGACAAACCTCATGTTGATAGCAACTTCACAATTCATTTAATCGCAGGCATGGTAAAATCAAACCAACCCGGTAACAACTTGACAGCTCCAGAGTAAAGTCAATGTACCCCGATAATTTTGGTTCACTGGTTCTGTCAAATCAAATGAAACCTAGAACAAATTATCAATTGAACGTATTTCGTACATCGACAGTTATTTTCAAAGCTGTGGAGCATATATTCGTACTTGATGAATATAATGCTGACGATATGTTGTTGCTTTTCCTTAATGTTAAATGGTGGATATTTTTACCCTTTTCACAGAGAATATATTGGAGCATTGACACACTCGAGGCTTAGACTACTAGCCAAACATTGAATAATTTAAAAACCGTAATAATAAAAACACTCCGAGATTTTTAGCACTTGAAAAATATCCGGAAGCTAGCAAACCGCGAATAAAATAGCAGCCTACACACTTAGATTGAAATACCTAAAATTAGGTATTTATTTGGTCTAAAAATAGGTATTTTTACAATACCTAGTACCCAATACCCAGTTAAATGAAACGGTAATATCCCAAGTAACAATTTTAGTTTGTAAAAGCATTTCTTCAAATTCACTGTTAAGCTTAATGCTTATCAACCGCCATCTTATTTTGAATCAAAACTGCTGTACAACCTTTGTTTACTCAAAATTGGAGAATCTATTCAACATCTGCTGCTTAACAACATTTGAATAAAAGTGTTTATTCAACAATTCTCATTTGTATTTATTAGACATCAACATTATTTAACAATTGTTATAACCATTGTTAAGCTTCAACTCAACTCTTGAAACACTACACAAATGAAACAGTCATACAAGTTATGTATCAACCATTGTAGAGCTATAACTTATCTCTTATACAAACACAACGTTTTCGTATAGTATAATGAAATTAACTTTTAGAGAGCTTAAATAATTTACAATAAAATGTACTGTAGCCGTTGCTGTTCATGAGACATTTTGTCTAGCTCAACAATGGTTTAACAGTGATTGACAAAAGAGTTTATTCCAGAACTTTATATAACGTTGTTAAAGAACCCAAAATATATTGATTGATCTTTGAAAGGACTTTTTTTCATTCAATTATTTATTCTCAGCAATCGTTAGTACAGGTAATTGATTATTTGTGGTACTTATATTTCTTCATATATTTGAAACAGCTTTTTTCTAAGGTACCCAAATTTCACTTTGCTCGATCTCAGACTTGAACTCATGATCCTGGATTGAAGGCTGCCTTACTCTCCATATTCTCCATCCTTGGTTATGCATTTGAAACAATCAGAAGAGATATATAAATCTTCAGTCTCTTATTTGCTTGACATTGTTTAGCAATGGTTAGTTAACAGTCACATGCACATACCTTTGGGTATGAGTTTATAGAGTTTTATAATTGCTTTATAAACATTCCATAATTAATTAAAAAACGATAGCTTTAAATAATTGATTAAGCGTTGCACAATTGTCGAATAAATGTGTAACTGAAGCTTATACCACAAATCATCCATCTAATGTTTATTAAATCCTATTTAGGCTCTCGTTTAACTTCTTTGGGAGTTCAATAAATATCGTTGTATAACTGAACAATCCGTCTAGTGAAGACTGTTTAAAAGTTTTTTTTAAATAATTATACTAGCTGTTATATAATGATGACGATTTTAGGGTAACATGCTTTTATTCCATGTTTGTTCAGCTTTTCTCTGATGATTGAACTGTAGAGTAATAAACAATATAGTACAGCTTATAAAACATATTTTTAAACCAAATTCAGGTAGTCATTTAAAAGCATTTTGTTCTGTTTCAAAAACTGTTATTCATAAAAACAAAACGACTAAATTTTTATTCAGCTCTGGAAGCTGTAATTCTACATTTAATCAGCATGGGTGCTTATTAATCGCTTTGAATTGTTTGTTGGGCAGCTTATAAAACATGTTTTTAAACTAAACGCAAGTAATCATTTAAAAGCTTTCTGTTATGTTTCAAAAACTTGTAATTATAAAAACAAAACGACTACGGTGTTATTCAGCTCCGAAAGCTATATTTCCACATTTAATGAACATGGGTGTTTATTAACCGCTTTGAATTGTTTGTTGGGTAAACAGTAATTTTTACTGAAATTGAAGTTATGATCACCCGATATAGGACGTTATTATTAACCCAAATTTCAATAAATTGATAGTCACTGAAGCAATGGGTCGCCATATTTTTCTAAACGAAAACTTTCATATTTTGCTTATTAATCTTTAAATAAACAGTTTGCTCATGTCCAATATTTAAAACAATAATGACGATTCCGATTTAAAATAGCCAGAAGGTATGATCAATTGCAGTTTTGGATATTACGATGTTTACCCTTACTTTAGCTTTAAGCCTAGTATCAACAATCAATATGTAACTAGCGATTTGAAATTGGTTCACTGTTGTAGAACCCCTTGGTCCGAATTACACCTTGAAGCCAGCACCTTGTTATACATATTTGCGCCTTTGTTTTGATTTGCTGTGTTATTTTGACAGAGTATTTGAGAGTGTGTTCATGTGAGTTCATTATAAGGGGTGCATTATTGAGCTTGGGACCGAGCTTGGGACGATGTTCTAGTACTGACTGAGCCAAGAAAAAAATCGTTTTTGTATGGGACCTACTGGTCTTAGAGTTAGTCTATGCTAGTATGCAGCTGACAATTAAAGACTTGAAGTAATTTTTGCTATTTTTAAAGAAATAATTTTGATAACTGCTTCATTATGGGTGAAACGTCAGTTTCTCTTGCGAAATAATCCAAAGGAATATTATTCCGCAAGGAAAAGTGACAGCACCATTAAGATTACCTGGTCAGACGTTACTAACGTTACGAAGTTTGTCCTCCTTTTCAGCTGCATACAAGGTAAGTAATTTGGAGAGTAAAAGCATTTCTTGACCATTAGTTGTCCTATCCTAATGCACATTACTTTTGAGCTGCATACTAGCCTTTACTTAGATTCCTCCATACTTAATTAATATTTTATTTTTAATAAAAAAACATTTTTACTTTTAATAAAAATAAACATTATATGTAAACAAATGTTGTTTCTCTATATGTGCCGAATTCTGTAAAATTAAATTCAGGAAAATTTTCATGAAAAAAAAAGTACAAGGAAAATTTAATGATGTCAAAATAAGTCATGGTTTCTGTTTTTCGGCTATTTTACTTCAATCGTAATAAGTTCAGAACACAAATTCTCAAACCGACCTTACCGGAAATATTCTAAGTCCACGTAAACAATTAAGAAAGCCACATAAACATTACGCCTTATTAAAAATTTGTTCTTGCACTGTTTTGAACATCCACACAAAAGGAAACGAAAACACGTATTCCAAAGTTAAAAAGAGGTAGTATCAAGAATGGATGGCCCTTTTGTTTATGCACGGTAGAGCCATCTACAATTTGTAGATGGGTACGTGAAACTAAGCTCATCTGTCAAGATGCTCGGGGGTTGAATCAAACGCATTGTTAAACACCTAAGTTTAACAATTTGTGATTCGTTTCAATTAGTCTGCTGAGTACTTTTGGAATATTACGCTAGGTAAAACGAAAACTGAACAGCTTAGTTTGAGCGTGCGCATGTAGTAGTTGCCGCGGCCCTCACTTATGGCGCCCCAAGCGCAAAAAAAGGGTCGTCTGAAAAAAGAGGGAAGGTGACTTATATTGTTAATATAGTATATTTGCTGAAAGCCAAAGAAATAATCTTAGTAACCTGGATAATTCTCATGTTTGCTAGAAATTTGTGTTAAATTTGTACCGGAGCCCTCCCGAAAACCCCCCATATGCCAAATTTGGTTCCATTTGCTTGAATAGTTCTCGAGTTACAGGGTGCGGCAGAAAATAATGCGAAAATGTTCAAACTTGAGTATTGGGTTTTTTCGTGTAGCTAGTGACTAATTTCTGTCGAAAGTGTATTAGTTTATGTTTCCTTTCAAGTGCTGCATCCAAACATTCTATTTGTTTTATTGCATATTCGTCAAAATGTTCGCGAAATAAGTGATCACCAGTTTGTTGCTCGCCTAGAAGAAGCCGAAAGAGATTGCCAAGGTGATAGGGTGCCATTCGGCAACAGTTTACCGCATAAAACTCCCTGCAGGATGGTCCTAATCAGCAGAAGCCGGGAAGCGGACGTCTGCGCTTTGCAC
This sequence comes from Aedes japonicus, assembly GCA_034211315.2. Lineage (NCBI taxonomy): Eukaryota > Metazoa > Arthropoda > Insecta > Diptera > Culicidae > Aedes > Aedes japonicus. The sequence continues at coordinate 5,317 of JASCZW010009681.1, read as the reverse complement.
GCATGCCGAACGTGATCAAATCGGTCCGTGTAAAAATTGCTCGCAACCCGGTGCGCTCCATAAAAAAACTTGCAAAGGAAGCCAATATTTCGGAGAAATCCATGCGGAGAATCATCAAAGAAGACCTGTATGCATCTTCCAGAGCCAGAGTGAAACGCCACTTGATTACGGACCGGGTCAAGGAACTACGAGTGACTCGTTCCAAGAGATTGCTTTCCTTGTTGAAGAAGGAAAAATGATAATCCTGTTCTCCGACGAAAAGCTTTTCAGCATCGATGCTGTGGCTAAAGTCGCACGGACCTGTTCACTTCACTGCAGAAAATAGAGAACGTTCCGGAAAAAGTGAAATTCAAATTTCAAACCAAACATCCGGCTGGTGTCATGATGTTTGGCTTGGTGGCGTCCAACGGTTTGAAAATGCTGCCTGTTTTCATTGATGCTGGAGTTAAGATCAAAACCGAAGTGTATATTGGTATTTTAAAGGACCAAGTGCTTCCCTGGGTGAAGGCCAACTTCTCCGAGGACCAAAACGTTGTCGAACCCAACAATGGTTGAACGATAACATGAAGTTTTGGCCGAAAGATTTGTGGCCCCCTAGCAGTCCAGATCTTAATCCGTTGGATTATTTGATTTGAGCATATGTTGAAGCACGAGCCTGCAAAACATCACACCCCCTCTCTTTTCGATACTTCTGCACGAAACTAACCAAGAAGCATCAGCATGGTCAAGGAGATCAATGGATAGGAAGCATTTGAAATCAAAAAAGCATTATTGATACTTTGGAAAAAATCTCAACTAAAAACTATAAAGACGGCAGATTACAGCAAATTTCAAACTTGCAGGTCCCTAAAACAGAAGACATGTAAATTCACAGCATGCTTTTGACTTAGAACTACGGGTTTGTTTTCTATACTGGGGTACAATTTAAAAAAAAATCGCATTGCGACCGTCACGAAAAGTGGTCAGGTTTTGAGCGTTAATATCTCAGTTGTTTCTCGATAGGTTACCAATTTTTTTGCTCCATTCTATAGGAAATAGTTCTACGCATATCAATGGCAAACATTGTTGATTTTGATCCACAATTTATTGAAAAATTCATAATGGTTAAGCCTTGTCTTTTGAAGTATATTAACCCTTCAGGCTTACGAGGAACCCAATGGAAACTGACTGTATAAAATCACAGACTGAATGAAAGTGTACAGTCTTCGGAAAAGTTGTTCGACATCAGTTCTTCTAACTAAAAATTATACATAATATATAAGGGCCTCCATTGCCCAGTGAACAAGCGAACGGTACAGTTCGTTCGGTCCGCTTTCCGTTGCTTTGGAAGCTTTTAACGAGTGTTTACAGTCTTCAGTATCAGTTTTTCTAAATCGCCAGTGAAATCGTCGCGAGTGAAATCAATCTTGGTTTACTGAAGAAGAGAACATTGTGTGATAAGTGGTGCAACAACGTCATTGATTGCAATTAGCAATATTGCCACGATCGAGAAGCCATATTGTCCAGCATCTATACGGCACGCATACCAGCAGCTCATCGAGTGTAGGCGTGTATTCTTCCATCCACCAACTACCACCGACCAGCAACATCATCGTCATCGTTTAGCTCCACGCTTAGACGGTACACGCGGTCACTCATCGTCGCTCGGCAGCAGCAGCACACATTCGTCGCCCAGCTGCAGTAGATCCGTGATACATATAAGAGAAGCTTTTTAGTAGTATATAAGATGAGCGATTTCATCATCGTAGTGCGTGTGTGAGTGTGGAGAGTGATTGATAGTGTGTTGAGAGTGTATTTAGTTTTAGTTTTTGTTTAGGTTTAGTTTTTTATCTGTGATTGATTGTAGATAATTACGTTAGTGGTTGAGCGTGATAAGCTCCCACAAGCGAGCCATGGATGATTTATCGCAAGATGAATCATCTATGGCACGAAATGATGAGGTAGCTCATAGAGTTACCGAGATCACGTGCTTATCCAGATAGTTCAACTGGTCCATGGGTTGTTTATTTTCAGCCCAAATCGAAACCTCTAAATGTCTGTTGATTTCTGATGATCTGACGAAGCGATTCACGGCCGTGACCGAGATAATTAAAGTCAGACCCAATAAACTTCGGGTCGTTGCTGTCCAATCTCAAGCAAGCTATTGAGATTGCTGTCTCCAACTCTTTACTCTAGAATATAGAGTGTATATCCCAGCTCAGGGTATTGAAATTGAAGGTGTGGTCTCCGAAACGAGTCTGAACCCTGGAGATCCTGCTGAAGCGGGGTTGGTCGATTTAAGAACCTCTGCTTCCCCAGTTAAGATACTTGATGTTCGCCAACGGCACGGTGTCGACCAACAAGGGCGAAAAAAAGTTTACACCGTCAGACTCGTTTCGCGTGACCTCCTCTGGCTCAGCCCTCCCCAATGCGTCGAGCTGGGAAAACTTCCGGCTACCTGTGCGATTGTTTGCACTCTCGGGTCATGATCTGCGAAAAGTGCAAGCAGATGGGACATACGACCTCCATTGCGGCAATGAGGCGCGCTGCTCCAACTGCAGGAGAAGCATGAGGATGGCGCGTGCCGGAGCAGCACACCTAAATGCGCTTTTGTAAAGGAACTCCTCCTCATGCTCTCTCATCGTGCCCGGCGTACAAACAACGCGGGGAACAATTAGAACGCTCGCTGAAACAGCGTTCCAGGCAATCTTTGCTGGAAATGGTTAAAAAGCCTCACCATCACCCGATGCCAATACAAATCACTTTGCTCCTCTGTCAGATGACGAGTCTGACTTTGATTCGGCTGAAGAGGGAACGTCGTTCACTTTTCCGGAAGGTGCTTCAAGGAAGCGAAGACGCGTCCGCCCACGGAAAGTTGTTGAAAAGAAGCCCGAGACCAGCTTGCCCATTTCAAAGAGAGGTGGAAAAAGGAAAACACAATTCCTCCTGGTTTCCGTAGTACTAACTACACCCAGGACTTTCCATCTCTCCCGGGGACATCCAAAACCCCTGAAGCCCCAATTTTAAGAACAGAAGCCCCTCCTCAAGTGGGCTGTTCTCATTTGATGACATTGCCGAAGGTATCTTTAAGTACCTCGAAATTTCTGACCCTCTCAAAAGCATTGTTTTGGCAATGCTTCCAACAGTGAAGACTTTTTTGAAGCAATTGACAATTAAGTGGCCCATCCTTGCAGCTATCATCTCCTTCGATGGATAATTTTCCAAATGAGGTCAGGATTTGATCACTGTTCTACAGTGGAGATTGTCGAAGTTTGATTCCTAAATTGGAATCATTCAAATTTTTAGCTCACACTACCGGTTGTGATGCATTTCGCTCTTTGTGAAACATGGCTCTCTTCCGAAATCAATCTTCCGTTTCATGATTTCAATATTATTCGTCTTGATCGTGAGGATTCGCGTGGAGGAGTACTTTTTGGGGATCAAAAACTGCTACTCCTTCTATAGAGTGAATTTTCCTCATATTCCAGGTGTTGAAGTTGTCGCATGTCAGGCTGTTATTAAAAATAAAAGCCTTTGCATTGCTTCTGTATATATTCCTCCTAGAGCCTCGATAAACCGAAAACAACTCTCAGATATTTGTTCGGTCCTCCTTCTCCACGGTTGGTCATGGAGATTTCAACTCTCACGGTACAGGCTGGGAGAACTGTACGATGACAACCGATCTTCCTTGATATATGACCTCTGTGACAACTTCAATATGACAGTACTTAACAATGGAGAAGTAACACGTTTGGCTGGTACATCCTCAGTTGGCAGTAGATTAGACCTCACACTTTGTTCGAATTCATTATCGTTGGATTGCACATGGAATGTGATTCAAGATCCCCACGGTAGTGATCACTTGCCCATAAAAATTTCGGTTGCCACCGGGTTCAATCCGTCGAAATCTGTTAACGTCACGTATGATCTTACCCGTCACATCGATTGGACAAAGTTTAGGACAGCAGTAGATGAAGCCGTAACGACGGTAGAAAGGCTTTCACCGCTGGAAGAGTATAACTTCCTCTCCCAACCTGATCTTAGACAGCGCGCTTCAAGCTCAAACTCGACCAGTTCCAGGACGTCATCTCGCAGGAAACCTCCTTCTCCATGGTGGGATCAGCAATGCACCGAGGTTTACCGTAAAAGTCCGACGCGTTTAAAGTTTTCCGTAGACGTGGAACACCTGAGCACTTCGAAGTATACACGGCTCTCGAACGCGAACTTAAGAGCCTCATCAAGGCCAAGAAACGCGGTTACTGGCGAACATTTGTGAACGGGCTATCGCGCGAAACGTCGATGAGTACTCTTTGGAACACGGCGCGAAGGTTGCGTAACCGAACTACGAACAACGAGAGCGAGGAGTACTCGGACCAATGGATCCTAAAGTTCGCGCGAAAAGTTTGTCCAGATTCTGTGCCGGCACGGATGATTCCTCGCGAAAACACGAATTCGATAGATGAGATTAGCCAACCCTTTTCAATGGTAGAGTTCTCTCTCGCACTCCTTTCGTGTGGCAATACGGCTCCAGGCGCTGATAGGATCAAGTTCAACTTGCTCAAGAACCTCCCAGACGTCGCGAAGAGGCGCATGTTGCACTTGTTTAATCAGTTTCTAGAACTCAACATTGTACCGGATGATTGGAGACGGGTGAGAGTTATTGCCATTCAAAAACCTGGTAAGCCCGCGTCCGACCACAACTCCTATCGACCCATCGCGATGTTATCTTGTATTCGAAAGTTGTTGGAGAAAATGATCCTTTTCCGTCTGGACAAATGGGTTGAGACGAACAACCTGCTTTCAGATACTCAATATGGTTTCCGTAGGGGTAAGGGAACGAACGACTGTCTCGCGTTGCTTTCCACAGATATTCAGTTAGCTTTTGCGAAAAAAGGAGCAAATGGCTTCTGTATTCTTGGATATCAAGGGGGCTTTCGATTCAGTATCTGTTGAAGTTCTTTCAGATAAACTCCACGCTTGTGGCTTTTCACCATTAATGAATAATTTTTTGTACAATTTGCTGTCAGAGAAACATATGAGCTTTTCTCATGGAACCTCTACAGCTTCACGATTTAGCTACATGGGTCTCCCCAGGGATCATGTTTAAGCCCACTTTGTATAATTTTTTATGTCAAAGATATTGACAGTTGTCTAAGTGACAGCTGTACGTTTGGAGACAACTTGCAGATGACGGCGTAGTGTCTGTCACGGGACCCAATGGGGTCGATCTGCAAGGACCCTTACAGGATACCTTAGACAATTTGTCTACTTGGGCTCTAGAGCTAGGTATCGAATTCTCTACGGAGAAAACTGAGTTGGTAGTTTTTTCAAGGAAGCA
>JASCZW010009680.1:0-40972 GCA_034211315.2 Aedes japonicus | reverse complement strand
GTGTGTGTGTGTGCGTGTGTGCGTGCGCGTGTGTGCGTGCGCGTGCGTGCGTGCGTGCGTGTGCGTGCGTGTGTGTGTGTGTGTGCGTGTGCGCGTGCGCGTGTGCGCGCGCGCCGCGCGTGTGCGTGTGCGTGCGCGTGTGTGTGTGGGGGGGGGGGGGGGGGGGGGGCAGCGGTGTGTGGGGAAAGTGCTCTTTGAACCAGCAGTAAAAAGTGTATACAGGCAGGTACACATACAGCAGCAGCAGCAGGCGTTATGTATATGGCATAGTGGCATATGCAGCAGTGTATAAATACACCGTGCAGCAGCGTTATGGCTGCCGCTGCTGTGTACAGCACAGCGCGTATTACGTTGCGGTACGTTATACATTGCCACACGCGTGCACACGCACAAAAAAGAAAAAGAAGGCACAAAAATGTACAAGGTATGCGTATGCGTGTTGTTGCGCCATGCCATATATATGCATGCACAGAATATGCATACACACAATACAGGAGAAGTTAGTGCATATGTGTTAATATAATAAAAAAAAAAAGTGTTGCAGGTATTAACACCTGTTTTTTTTTTTTTTTTTTTTTTTTTTTTTTTTTTTACAATTGTTTTTTTTTTTTTTTTTTTTTTTTTTTTTTTTTTTTTTTTTTTTTTTTTTTTTTTTTTTTTTTTTTTTTTTTTTTTTTTTTTTTTTTTTTTTTTTTTAAAAAATACACAGAAATAAAAAAATCAAACGTAACGTAACGCGGCAACGTAAATCAATCAACAACAAATGTACAACAATGTGGGGGGGTATGTAACAACGTACAAAACAACAAACGTAACGCAAACAAACGTAAACGTGTGTGTGTGTGTGTGTGTGTGTGTGTGCGTAAATGTAAAAACGGCAACACCCAGTAACAACAACAACAACAAAGAACAACAAGGGTAACGTAAATCACCATAACAACAAATCAAATAAATAAATTGTAACAAATGAATTGTATAATTGTGGGGGGGGTGTGTGTGTGTGTGTGTGTGTGGTAAATCAACGTAAACGGGGGTGTGTGTGTGTGTGTGTGTAAACGTAAAATCGTGCACCGTGTGTGTAAACAACAACAACGTAAACAATAACAACAACAACAACAACAATAAATAACAAACAAACAACAACACACAATAACAACACAACACAACATAACAATAACAACAATAACAATAATAAATAATAATAATAATACAATAATAAATAATAATAATAATAATAAATAATAATAATAATAATAATATCAATAATAATAATAACAATAACAATAATAACAATAACACAACAACAACAACAACAACAACAAACAACAACAACAACAAACAACAACAACAACAACAACAACAACAACAACAAATAACGATCAAATGTAACGTAACGTAAATAAACAACAACAAAAAAAAAAAAAAGGTAGTGGCAGGCAGCAGGTGCGTGCGTGCGTAACCGGCAGGCAGGCAGGTGTGTGTGTGTGTGTGCGGTAGAACAGGCAGGTGGCAGGTAACGTAACGTAAATCAACGAACAACGTAACTCTTCATCGCGCGTAACAAACGAATGCTAACCACTAACAGGAATGTCAACACTGCGCACATTCGGTAGCGCATGAATGAAGCTAAAGCTGACACCAATACCAATGCAGAATATGTACATGGCGCATACCTACGCAATGATGAAAACTTGTATTCGAACTTAGTTGGAACACCGTGTAATATGAGGAAAGTGGAATTTGTTTCTTGCATGAAATAAAAATGATTTCGTGTGACTAATATTGGCTATCTGAATAAAAAGTTTTTGAGTGGGGAGGGGGTGTGCTAACAAAAACGAGACACAATTGCCTCGGGGGCGGCAGAAAAATTGTGACAATTTCAGACATGGGGAGGGGGGGGGTTAATTTTCGGCCAGATTTTGCGTGACATAATTTCATTAATGAATGCTGCCTATATTTCTTTTCACGGAACCGAATCAACACGGCGATGAGTGAGACCATCAAATCCGGTCCTTTTAGTAGAAGATCATTGAAACATAATCCTTCTACAGCTGCTGCCGCATCCCAGATCAAACGAACTTTATTCGGTTTCTTGGGATTTTGAACTACCCCAAGTGGCAAGTACCAAGTTTTTCTCTGTTGTACAGAATCCAGTTCAGACTTCTTTGCACGATGTGCGTAGCCTTTAGTTATGTAACTTTGAACTAATTCCTTGACCTTAGCGTACAAGTGTGGGTTCCGTAACAAACGCTTTTCTAAGCATATTAAACGGCGTAGTGCAAGGGGATGGGTGTCAGGTAGATTGTATTCATTCTTTTTCCATAGCAGTCCGACTTCAAATCCGTCGGAACACGAAAGGTTGTATTATTCAGTATTTGTATCGCCCTTTTGTTATCTTCTGATTCTGGTTTCACGGTAATATAAGAATCTTCAATGTTAAAAAACTGTCGCATCAGATCGTGTAGTTTTGAATTGTCCGGAACTTGTTTCTCCTGAACTGAGTGGAAATGCAGCTGTTCCATACATTTCGGTTCAGAATGCCGACCATAGATGCACCATCCAAGCCTGGTTTTAGTGCCTATGAGACTTCCGAAACCGCCTTCTCTTATCTTCAACGCACTGATGAGTTTGACGTTATCGACTCCAATGATCAGTTTTGGTCTGACATTAGAGTAGCTTCTTATGGGCAAATCCTTGAGGTACGGATGTACTTTACAGATGTCCTCATAGTTCAACGTCTGACTAGGTAGCTTGAGATGTTTGACTGTTCGTACGTTTGATAAAGAATGTCGTTGTTTCATATGTGTTCCGGCGACTATCAATTGGATTCGTTGTGACTTTTCTTCCACTCTAGTCACATCACCTGTCCAACAAAGATGTAGCGGTTCTTGTGGACCTTCTACTCCTAGCAGTTCAGCTACTTCAGCTTCCATAATCGTCGACGTTGACCCGTCGTCTAAAAATGCGAAAATGTTTACCTCATTGCCATTTGCGTAGAGTGTAATTGGTAAATAACGCAGAAGTGAACACGCTTTCAAAAAATGATGATTCTGATGTTCTATGTTACTCGTGTTTGCTGGAGGTTTTGAAGAACTAGGTTGAATTCCTGAAACTGTTGAGTGCAACAATGAGTTATGTCGAAGCCTGCAGTTCTCATATTCACATTCCCGCTTGGAACGGCACGGCCAAGATTTATGAGGCACCAAGCAAATGCGACACAAACCTTTCTCACGGACTGCTTTCCATCGACCCTCGATGTCCAATCGTTTGAAGGAATAACAATCCATTATGAGATGTCCAGCTTTACTACAATAGGTGCATGTTTTCACTGGTGCCAATTCTGCAACATCCTTGTCGAAAGTTTTCTTCGCTTTGTTAATTTGATTAGTACTCGATTCCGAATGATGAACAAATAACTTTTCCTTATGTTGCTTTTCCCGTTTGTTTTTCTCTTGCTTGGTGTCCGTTGCATGAACTGGATCCACATGCATAGTCACATCACTCGCCATAGCTACTAAGTCGGCCATAAACTCGGAGAAAGTGACTAGGTTTACATCTATCCTTGTTCTTTTGTAGTTCGCCCACTCAAGTTTGTGACTCGGAGGCAATCTATCCACCAATTCGTAGAGCAGCATTGGATTTGACAGATGATGTTGTTGTTCTGTGACGATCATATGTTCTACTAGATTCTGTACTGCCATACCGTATCTGATCAATGTTTTTAAATCATCTGTCTTCGGAGCGGGCACGCTACGCAGTTGCTTAAGTAAAGCATTTATTATCACCTCTGGCCGCCCGTATAATCGCTGTAAAGAAGCCATCACGTGTGGGACCGATTCCGGAATTAAAAGTCGACTACGCACTGCCTCTAATGCATGTCCTCGCAAACATCTTTGCAAACGTGCTAAATTTTCCGCATCACTGTAGCCACATACATCAGTAGAGTTCTGAAATGAACTGTAAAAATTGGCCAATCCTGAGGATCTCCTGAAAAAACTGGCAATTCTCTTGGAATAACCTGTCGAGCTGCGATCTGTACTGCATTTGGTCCCACACAACCTGTTGAATTGTTTTGCCCCGACCCGTAAGGAACTGACATACGTGGTATATTCGTGTTCCTAGCAACGAAATTTTGTTCAGGTCCTAACGGAAGTAGCCCTGGCACTTGTGTTTGGATTGATGCCGTACAAGGTATCCTTCCGGTACTCATCAACGGTATAGTTGAAGAAGACGAACTAAACGTTGGAAAACTACGAGATACCGACAGATTAGGTCTTGACGGTGGTAATGGCATGAACGCACGACTCGTTGGAGGAGCACAGTAATCCCCTGGTTTAAGGCGAATCCGATGGTGTGAATCTGCTGGCATAGTTTCTAAGATGTTGTACTCTTCCATAATATGTTCCGCTGGTGGCAGTAACGGTATCGAATCGTTCACCAACTGAGTGTTGTGACGCGAAAATTCGTTCCCCGGCAGTGGCTGTGAACTTAACGAAATACTCGGCGGCGGCAGCTGGTGCGTCGTTTTTAGCATAGGTGCTTCCACTACGTGGCTGATCCTGGCACCGTGAGTGTCTTTTTCAGCCCTTGTAAAGGGAATAGATGAACGGGTTCCATTCGTGTCGAAATCATCCATTTTCCGTTGATTACGTGGTGGCAAAGCTATCGATGTACTCGTCGTAGCTACGTTGTAATTCGTTGCATAACTTCTAAGGTGTTGGCTTGTTGTTGCTACCGAAGCAAGTGAACATGTTGCCGCGGGTAGCGCTTGAGCCGACGGAATGGAAACGGTGGTGTTTACAACGGATATTGGTGGTAATACTGCTTTAGAAGAGTATGTGCCCATCGGGTTCGAAGAAAGAGCTGACAAGTTTAACCCCGCCGAAGCAGTAACCGTCGCACTAGAGGCTGATGCTAAATGTCTCACTGTCGGCGCGGATGAAACGATCATGTTAGAAACCGACAAATCATGTCCAGGTTATGAGTTTGTTGTCACAGAACAGATGTCGACGACTTGATACTGCATACCTAGCCCCGACGACGAAACAGGTACTAGCATGAACGACGTAGACTCTCTTTCCGAATCAGTTGTCACACAACGAAGAAGATTCGATCCTATTGGAACATCTTTAGGGGTACTCGTTGCTGAGGATTCCGGTAGTACTTGTACCGAAATGTGCGGTTCTTCTATCTGCCCTTCAGTAGTAGCTATAAGCGATTGAGCGGTTGCTCTATCCTTAATGATGACCAGCGGCTGTGTGGTAGCCCCTTCGTTGCGTGGCGAAGACCGTTCTGAGTATTTTCTGGACGACGTGGCAGCATTACTGTTTGCTCCTTCAGTCTGACCTCCTTTTTCAACCCATGACTCCGTATTCTCCCGAACTTTTTGTTGGCTTATTTCACTCCTCCTGCTGGCTTTGTCATCATCACTCAAGGTCCGCTTGAAGTAACTCGAACTTTTCCTCATCAGCATTTCCTCTGATTCGAGACGCATTTTCCGAAATTTTTCTTCTTCGTCGATTCTCCTTATCCGGATTCGATTTTCCTCCTCTAGCATTTTCATCCGTAGAGCCAACTGAACCGATCTTCGACTACTGCGAGATCCTTGACTGGATCTTCTGGACACGATCGAGATTAACTCATCCTTTTCCGTGCAATGTTGACATACGAAACTGCGATCAGGGTTAGCTATTGAATTGTTCACCCCTGCGCAGCTGAAGTGCACGTACTGATCACAACGGTCGCATTGCACTAAATCATCGTCTGAATCCGGACGATCACATAAAATACAGTGCTTTGTGGGTACTTCTTCTGAATTCTGGGTAACTTCTGGTGAAGAATCCTGAGTTTCATCCATCATATTCCGAAAATCACTCTTTTCGGCTATCGAAATAGACGAAATCTTTGAAGAATGTTGTGATTTGTGTTGTACTAAAACCAAACACCGAAATTCTGCTAGCTGATACTTACAGCTTCAAAGCTACAAATATATTTAGATTTGAGTATTTAGAAATTTCATATATGATTTACTTACATTTCGGTATTAGAATAATAAATTACGATTCCACTGCAGTACGATAGTGAATCTAGGTTAAGAATCTAATTAGGCCTTTATTATCTAAAAGTTACGTGAATCAGTTCAAAATATTACTTACGTATGTAGTGTTATTTTATAACAATCCAAAATACTAGCACTAAAGTACAGCAATTAATATTAAAGATAATAATTTAGATTAAGATATTTCACTTTTATTTACTGGGTAGATTTTTAGAAAAGCTTTCCGATACAAAAAATGTGGTCTTCTGTTTGTTTACATGGTTTGACTTTTGCTCCAATTATAGTGCTGTCATTCAGCCATGTCGAGGGATTACCCGGTCACACAATGGCCCTGTGACTGACAAGTGGTTGTCGCAACATGGTCAATCGAGGCCCCATGGGAACCTGTTCCGGATTGACAAGACCGAGGATAAATCATCAGATATCCACAAAACGTTAAGAAATATTCTATTCATGAAAAATTTCATGAATTTTTATACCCATATTGCCAGGATTTCCTTCTAAATATGTTCATGGCCACTCGAGGCCCTACGGGAACCTGTTACAGAATGGCCGTTGCAGGCACAAGTCATCATATGGCCCACAATAGGATAAAAATAGCTTCTAAGGATTATTCCATAGATTTTGACATCCATTGCCGTAAATTCAATAGATGTTTCCAAATAGTGCCTCCGTACCAAACCACAGCCCCGGTAAAATGGATTTACGGGAACCAGATGAATTCATAAGGTCATTGCTGATGTTGTCTCTTAAGCCAATGAGTTTTGGTATTTAACGGTGCCAAAAGAATTAAAATCGGTTCATAATAGCCAGAGTTATGATCATTTGAATTTGGTGGGTACCCGGGTACCCTGTCGATCACTTAAAGGTGTTTTTTTGTCGAACACAAGGGTTAAGCAACGACCAATAACTGTATTCACTTTACTCAACTTACAATTTCACAAAACAAACTACACTTAAACTACAACTAAGAGATTTTCACATATGATTTATTGACCATTCGATATTGAAATCATAATAATGTACTCTGCACAGGTTTTGTTCCTTCAGTTTAAAATTATACAACCAAAACTCATACATATACATTGAAAATTTTACCCATAAGAGACGGTCCATTAATTACGTCACGCAGTAAGGGGGGAGGGGGATTTGGTAAAACGTAACGATCCATATAAAAACATTTGAAGGTCCATACAAAAAACGTGACAAGGGGGGGGGAGGTGGGTTAATAAAAAGTCATTTTTTGCGTGACGTAATTAATGGACGTTCCTTAACAAGATTTTACTATGTTTTCAATGAAACAAGCTATCGTTTTTTTCTGTCTGCCTTTTTCCTCACATGGTGACAACCACCGAAAAACCACCGACGTCGACTGGGATTGAACCCAGATTCACTGGGGTGCCAAGTAGCAGTCACGCTTACCACTACACCACTGACGCCGGCATCAAGCCATAGTTGGGAACAAAGAAAAAAATATGTCCTCAACATTGTGTCCATGGTTTTCTTGATAAATAATTATTTTTTTATCTGTGTGAACTGTTAGTTTATAACGTGTGACTATTTTCTGTACATCTAAGCTACATTACTTGTTTCCCGGTTCAGTTAGCCAAATTTAGGTCATTCGAAAGTCATAGAGATAATCTGTTCAGCTTAACGAGTAAATTTTCGTCCAGCAGACCATGAAGCGGGCCGGGCTTTATGTCTTGAAGGCAAGGACCTAACCGAACCGATGAAAACATTATGGTGGCCAAATCCCACACCAGAAAGCTGTAAAGTAAATGGTCGGTGCAACCGACGATCAGACGTACATTAAAACCTGGACGAGCAACGTGAGGTGTCTGGCCTCCCATCGTCTATGGAATTCAATGAAAAAGTTGCTGCCACTATCTTGAGGAGCCTGATTTCCGACAAGTTTTCCAGTGTATTTACAGATGAGTTATTGAGTGACAATGATGTTATCCTGGAAGCTAGGAATGTTCTTGTATTTTGTCAAACGCTAGGTGCAAATTATGTCAACGTGGAGATAATATCCAAAGGCCACTACTTCACTCAAGCTGTCCTTCAACAATGCACCTGATGGTGTTCCATCCGCATTATTGTGGACTGTGCCTCACTTCGTATATTATCGAAAGCATGACTGGTCGGGTTCAGATCCTTCCTTTTTTTAGATCAGCAAGCTTCTCCGCCACATCAGGTATACATTAAGAAAGCCGCCTGTGACCGTTGATTTTCATACTCTACTACAATGACGTGTATCTGCTTATCGAAGATCCTCGCTTCTCGTATGCAGATGACCTCAAAATATATGTACGAATCAGCTCGATTGCTGACTGTTATTCAACATCGGCTGAATACGTTCACCAGTTGTGCAATTTGAACCGAATGGTAGTGAACCCTGCCAAGTGCTCCGCTATCAGGTTTTCACGAAAAAAGCAACCGATAATGTTCAACTACGTCAATCGAACGCATCAATCAGGTAATATACCTGGGTCTGATGTTAGATACGCTGCTATCAGTCAGGGAACACTTGATCTGATCTCATGTATGAAAAATCGTGAACAATTTCTAACGCATACTTTGGTTAGCAAATGAAGAAGTGGGTTATTTGCGTTTATTAAAATTCATCATTATTTTCTGTGAAGGAAAACAAAACCAGCTAAGGAGTGTATCGAAAAGTAGTTATAAACATTCGATGCGTTACTACGCATAAACTACTGTATATATTTTTAGCGTGTAAGCGCCATTTGCTTTGTTTACATGTCAAAAATGATTATTCGGTTCATTCATTTCCGTTGATAAAGTTGTATTCAAAATGTCGCGAATTGAATTTGAGACTAAAAGAAAATTCTGCACACTTTGGTGCACCGAAAAGGGTGTTACTTACAACCAGATTGCGAAAAGAGTAAATGTTCACCCGGCAAGTGTAAAACGCATCATCGAAAAGTTTGGTAAGGAGTGCTCCCTCAAGGATTTACTAAGAAGTGGCCGGAAACCCGGCTCCAGCAACCCTGATTTGGACCAAAAAGTTGTGGATTATATTCAACGGAACAAATCTGCCTCTACTCGCGATCTAGCCAAGAAGTTCAGGACCAGCATCGGAATGATTCAACGAATCAAGCGCAGGAATGACGTGAAGACGTACAAAAAGCAGAAAGTGCCCAAACAAACTCCGGAACAAAAGTCTCGTGCCAAACCAGGGCTCGAAAGCTGTACAGCTGCATTTTGGACAATGTCGACCAGTGCATTTTGATGGATGACGAAACATACGTTAAAGAAGATTCAAGAACGCTACCGGGGCCGCAGTTTTATACTAAATCTGTTGGGGAACGTGTACCAACCGCAGATACGACTGTTGCGATGGAGAAATTCGGTCAGAAGGTGCTCATTTGGCAAGCTATTTGCACATGTGGCTTGCGTTCTTCAATTTTCTATACAAAAGGAACTATAAATGCTGAGATTTATCAAAAGGAATGTTTGAAGAACAGGTTGCTACCATTGTATAGAAAGCACTAGTCCCTCCTCTCTTCTGGCCAGATTTGGCATCGGCACATTACGCCAAATCCACTCTACAGTGGCTGACGGAGAATAACATCAAGTTCGTAGAAAAAGATATCAACCCACCAAACTGTCCCCAGTTGCGACCGATCGAACGCTATTGGGCAATAGTCAAGCGTATATTTAAGAAGGATGGTACAGTGTCCCAAAACATGACCGATTTTAAGAAAAATTGGGCAGCGGCATCCAGGAAGTGCACAAAGGTCACTGTGCAGAATTTGATGGCAGGTGTCAAATCAAAGGTACGGGCATTCTACAGAAATGAACATGATGACTAGTTTTTCCGTTTGGATCTTTTGTAAACATGTTAAGCTATAATAAACTGAAATAGTATGTTAATTTTAACCATGTTTTCATGCCTATTTTATTATTTGGAAGTTTATAACTACTTTTCGATACACTCCTTATTGTTTTAAGAAGTGTGCTTTTTGTATCCTACCCTTGTTCCTTTTCCTTAACCCTATTAATTTGTTAAATTGATGTACATGAATAAATCATAGATGTTGTCAGTTTGCCCCTCAAATTCAACCTGAAAAAAAATGATTTCAATTTACAATCAAGCCTTACATATTACCTTTCCACTGGTTTACTTATCCTAGGATTGCTTACAACGTTCATTCGTTCCTAATTTTCAAAATCATTTATGATCAACAAACATTGTCTCTTTAAAATAGATTCATACCTACCATCCAACTGTTGCTGTGTTATTTTTCATTCGAACTTCAAATTGGAAAACGCAGACTTCTGTTTCACACCTTCA
The DNA here is from genome assembly GCA_034211315.2 of Aedes japonicus. Classification (NCBI taxonomy): domain Eukaryota; kingdom Metazoa; phylum Arthropoda; class Insecta; order Diptera; family Culicidae; genus Aedes; species Aedes japonicus. The sequence goes on along the minus strand of JASCZW010009680.1, from coordinate 30,599 downwards.
TCAAAATCATCCAGAGATGACACTGGATTCTAACTCGCGGATTCCAGCTGACGAGCACATTATAACTGAACATATATTCCAGAATATCATCAAAAGCGTTTCATGGGGTGGAAACCCGAGAAACTTTTCACATACCCGTTAAAATATTTTGTTTAACATGTTCTCCATCGCATACCCAATTTATACAGCGCATAATAAAACGCGTTTCCATTTTCCACGCCAGCTAGGCTTTTCCATCAGGGAACAATGGTGGAACCTCCATCCAGTGCATCCCAGCCCAGCTCAGCCCAGCTTCCGGGTAGGCGAACGCTTAGGTAAACGTGTGTACCTCGCGAAAATTACTTTTCCATTGTGTATTATTATGCGCAGTTTGAAAACGCGTTCCGGCACAATGCATCCGGATATTTTTATTGGTTCTAGGCCAAGCGTACCGTTGGTTGGGGAGAATTTGCTCACCTGGGTTGAAAATCAATGAGTATTAAATGAATTTTGAGATGTGTTTTAAAACATTGCTAGCAAAACATGATAAGTATTATTGCTCAAATTTAAATTTAAATTCTCTTTTGTTCAATCCATTGCGAAATTTTTATTTTAAAAAGATGTTTAAGAAATGCAACAAATATCGTTGATGAGTTTTTGTGATAAAGTCATTGGTTTTCAAACAAATCATCTGAAAAGCCGCTTATGAAAAACCACGGATTAATTGACAAAGACGACATCAATGGAAGCTTCACGAAGCCTTTGAACGTAAATAACTCTGTTATTCCATGATAGGAGTATTCTTTGTGAATTGATTAAAATTAGTAATTAAATATGAAACGCATGCTCAAGATAGAGTCAGCTCTTTTTATTGTGAAAAACGATGAATCCAAACAAATTTTCGTATAGCCTACTATATCAGACTTTGAAATCATACCCCAATAGATTTTAGGCCTACGTTTCGTCTTCGGGTTTAAATGAATCAGGAAGTAGTACTCTTTGGCACAGGTATTTTAGAAAAGCAAGCTGCGATTTATTAAAGAAAATCACAAGTATATTTAACTTTCATTTCATATTAAATACACTCTGATATATAAAACTACATTCTTAACACAAACCCAAAAATAAACCGATCCCCAATATACGGTAGCTAATAAACCGTTATTTTCGGACGAACCACCCATTTTCGTGGGCTTCCCAGCAATAAATGTTTAATTGCAAAATATTAAGATTTTCTATGGATTCTCCGCCATCCAAAACGCAGCGCTCGCTCAATTAAACTTCATTCATGGTGGTTCCTCTTACTTGACGCTTGATTTATGAGTTCTATTGGAATTCCGCATCGATTGCAATACTACCAACTGCAACGGTGCTAAAAATTACGTCGCTATAAATATCTGCCAAACGTACGTGCAAATATGTAGATTTTTCGACTAGGTACGTTGGCAAAATCCACTCGAAGGGTTATTTCATTAATTACACTTCATCCTTCTAAGAAGCGAGCAACAGAACGTTGCCGGAATTTTCTCATGTAAGTACGTGATTCTCAGCTGGAAAACACGCCGGTCGGTCCTCGTTATCCTTCGTCAGTGCCTACCTCCGGCCAGCCAATCGAAGCGCTGGAGCTGCAGCATTCCAATAAATTGTAACCCATAAAAACTCATCCCCTCATCCTGGGCCCACACAGCACCGTCGGCTACATTCTGAACTACATTCTGAACAGTCCCCTGTTTTCGTCTTCCTTTATTTTTTTTTCTTCCAGGATCCCCATTTGAACGAATTGAAACGCGCGTGCTTCCTATATTTCAAACCGTACTAAGCCTGATATATTATTGCATGATAGAAAATATCGGATTCTTCCCTTCAATTGGGGTTTGCTTCTTACTAGTTCTTCCTTTTTTCAGTTGGATTTTACAAGGATTTGGCTGTAGGTTTAAAAAGGATTTTGACAATGTTCTAAAATATGAGAACTTATATATTCCCTTGAAGCGATAGTAAAACTGAACATATCACCTCAACGAATTAACATTCTGCCATAATTTCTTCAAATGGGCTATATTTGGTTAAATTGAATCCAATTATGAAACCATGTTCGAAAGTTTTAAGAACAAAGTTATTGACAATGGAATGAAAACCGTTTACTAATTTCAATACACGGCCGGTCCTAATAATTTAGCCTGGATCCATTTCTCTCAAGGTACGTGTCAATGTATATTGGAGGCTTGCTGTACTCAGGTGCCGCTTAGAACCTTCGTGACTTAAATCCCGATGTAGACCTCCGAGTTTACTTTGTGACATTCTAATTCATTTTTTCGCCATAGGAAGTCACCAATCCAAACACCACAACGCTAGCAGAATACTTGGTCAGATACACATTTTTATGCTCGCTGACAACGTCTGTTGCCGGGAGAGAACTAATATTGCGATCGATTCTGGAATTTGATACGGGATCGACGGTAAACATGCTTTCGGCGGTGGACAGGATTCTCGGATTTTTTTCGCTAGAGGAAGCTCAAGATTTTCTTACATAGCTCGACTCGTAGTTCCCGGATGCGGTAGGTAATCATGTGAGTTTTTTTTCTGTCCCCTCTTCGCCACGCAATCTTTCTTAAGGATCTTCCATGCCGTCGAACTGCACTGGATTCGCCCGAATCTTCCTTTTAATGGCAGCCATAAACCTCGGAATCCAAGCTGACATCGGACGACTTGTGGCCAGCTTAGTGGATAGTTGTCCTTTCTTGACTTAGTCTAAGGCCCTCTTCATGAACCACCGGAACACTCCCTCGGCGATTGAAATGCCTTTTTGCAACATTTGCGCGTGGGACCAATCACGGATACGCTGCCACTTCGTCATGGCGCAACTCTCAAACTAAGATAATCGGCTTCTTTTAATCGCAGCTTTCTGTGATATAAATTACGTGCAGGTGAAGAAAACCAAGGCGTTGTATGCACAGATGAGACGGGAACCCCATTTGTACGATGGAGCAAACATTATCACGCATACGATACTTCATTGATAAAAGGTAGGTTAGGCAGAATTTCAAAATTTGACATGAAATAGACTCAAGGTTTTACTCATTCCAGAAAATGTAGGAAGTAACCAATAAGAAATATGTCACTATACAACATAAATAGATGTTAAAATTAATTCAAGAACTAGAGTACAGTGCATCGTACAAGCGTAATCATCGCAGTTTTGATAGCTTATGGGTATGATGAATTCATGGAGATACCGAAGCTAAAACAAGATTTAAGGTAAAATATTGATTTCAGTAATACAAGAACTCTTCAAAAAGAATAAGTCTGCATATCATCAAGATAATCCGCCAATCGTTTGATAGTTCATGGATATGATATTAATCCGTGGAATTCAAAAGTCTAAGCAGAGACAAGTTATAAGATGAACATTTGTTCCAAGTTATCCAAAAACGTCGGGGCAGCAACGTTTTCATCTCTACAAGTTGAACAATCAATGTTTTGGTAGTTTATGTATAAGATAGCGTGTGCATTAATAACGGACTTATTTTAGCAATTTTCCATGAGATAACTCTGCCATCTGGTGGTCAATCAATTTATGCGTCACCCATCGTAGCAACCCTGAACCCTGTTGCGTGCAGAGGAAAATTGACGGCTGTATCATTTTATTTACTGCAGCCATGAAGAAAACAGTCAAGCACCTACGCTCGATGGTTTGTTCGTACTGCCAATTCCACCTCCGAGTGAAGATGTGTGACATCATGAGGCACTTTGTGTCCACTGGATATAGGTTACTCGACATTTACAACGTCGAGCGGAAGCCTGGTTTCGGCCACCCGAGAGAAGGTACCCGGTGCCACAGAGACTAAACAGTAAGTTCAAGCGCAAGGTGACCTTGCTTTAAGAGGTTGATGGAACTAACCAAACGATGAAGAAGTACCTGGGCAAGATGTACATTGTTACGTGTCCATCCCAAGGAATACGAATTGTTAGAGTGTATGTATTTTTGCTGTAATGCGACAAAGAATTATACTGTCATTCAGTTGATGAAACACTTATTTGGGTACTACTATAAAATCGAGAAAAAAACACAGAATGTGCACCCAAAATAGAAAAGCTAGTTTGTAATGCAATTTCACATGACTTTGTTCATTTCTCGTTATGAATCGTAACTTGGAGAAAAAATGCAACATTGATCGTGGGCAAAAAAGCAACACATCAATTCGTTTTGAAAAAAGATTCAAAAATTGACTGAGGTTAGCAGTGTATTAGTGTTGAGTATAGAATAGGAGTCCGGAAATTTAATGGCTCAAAAATTGCAACCATTCAGCCGCTTTAACTAGTTGAAATGAATGAAATAAAAGCCCAACACAAAAAAAAGAACATTAGACAGTGGAGTTCTAACAGTGCCCATTGCAGCATTCTGTGGTATTGTCTCACCCATATTGAAATGTTGTTGACGGTTGAACATAGATTCAACGGTTGCTTCGACTGTCGAGACCCTAAGCACACAGCGATAAATTTGTTTCGAGGAATCTGTGTGCTGCCATCCGCTTGCACACATTTGCATAAAACGCGTTGTGGATCACGATGGGCAAAATTTACTTCTCTGAATCATGCGGATTTCTCAAGATATGATGATGATGACCTGAACAAAAAAAATTAAAACTTCAATAAAACACATTTCTGTCGGTTTCTAAAAGGTATTCATGAACCAAGATCGTGCCACGAACTTCACGCTTACTCAATCTATAGATCTTCAACATGATACATGAAAAATGTAACTTTCATATATATGTTATCGGTGCTACTTGGGGTGTCTGAGCAGCAGGAAATCTCCCAGAAAGAGTGGCTGAAGGTGCTTTCCAACCAACAATCGAAATGCTTAGAATTGAAATGTTATCATTATTTTATCATAGCATCTCATGCAGCTTGTGGATATGTTATAGTTGTATGTGGTTGTCATAATGTCAGGCTCTCAAGTAAAGTTTCAAACTATCTTATGACTACCAAGTTAAAGCTGCGGCTGTATAGTATTAACATCCCAAGTAACACCACTTGTCATTTTATTGTGAAAAATACACCTATTAGACAAAGCTCAAGTTTTTTTCCTAACCCCAAAAACTTAATTTCATACAGGCATATAACCGAAAAAGCGCAATAAATGTGGCATTTTTTGAACAACGTTTAGGTTATACCAGATGTTCTGTAGAACATCCATAAGACAAATATTATGTTCTATGGATGCTTAAAACAGCGTGCTTATAACATAATGATATGTTTGTCAAGTAAGTACGGTACTAAAATGAATGAAGTTAACAAAATATAAACGAAAATTTTCAATGGCGAAAGGATATCGTAGCTAATATTATTTTATGCGTTAAAGATGGTTGTTTATTACTTTTTCAAAAAGGAGTGGAAGTTGCATCAAAATTGTAAATGCGGCTCAAGGTTAGCAGTGCAACTATCCGGTTTGCCTTTCCTAATTTCATGCGCCATTGATTGGATTAAAAAACGTAGAAGTAACTTCGAATAAATTATGGAATTTGATTGAGATTTTTTTATGGAATCCACCAAAATCAACATGACGATTTGCAAAGTTCGCAGTCCTACAGTACAAATCTACAGTACGGGTAAAACATAAGTTACACATTTGATTTTCTAATGTTCGATTTTTATTTTCTGCGTTTTTTTTATGTAAAATTGAACAGACTAACGTCAGTATGAAGGAAAATACAAAAACATTTTTTTATTATGCTGTGCGTAGTTAGATCTCAAATGATTCCCCCATAAATAAAGCGTAACAATTTATAACAAAACAACATCCCAAACTGTTGCTTTACGTAACATTTGAATAAATCCCTATGCCCAATTCGACTACTTTTTGAATCAGTGAGTTGCACCTCAATCTTACTTCTAGGTAGTGTTTATTTTTATTTCAAAATTTCAAATAAACGGTTTCTACATATTTTCAGCCGTCACTGACAGGTCCACAAACTATTCTGCATAATTTCACTATTGCATGAGGATGTTAAAAATATGACTAAAGTACATCATGAATGCAACCTATCAACATATATACAAACAACTAGCATATACGCTATTTTCAAACAACCCACAATTAAGTACATTTGACTCAAATCAGTCAAAAGTATGGCTACTCAAAAGTGAGTAAAGATAGTTCGTAGTGGTAAGATGACAAACAGTCACCGATGTTTTCAAGAAATAAAATTCAAGTTAATCGAACAAACATTGAACAAAAATGTGTTCGCTGTTCTGGTACCACGTTTTAACCAAATATGTGTGGAAAAACATACTCAAAACTTTTTCAAGACTAGACATGTTCGGTATTTCATCCTCACGACTTCTTTACAACAAAGTTTTTATATTCTTGTCAAAGAAGATGTTTCTGGTGTTACTTGGGAGAAGCCCCAAGGTTGTTTTATATTCGTCATAATAACTGTAGAATAAAAACCAGAATATATCATGCAAGTAAGTTTTATATCGCACTTTTTGTTAACCGTTATAAAATTTGAAGGACTCAAAATACTTCATTAGCTTTGTTACAGCTATCATTTTTGTTGACAATCACAGCAACACTTGATTAGTCCGTTCGTTAAATCTCTAGTACTTTTTCAAACGGACTTATCTGATTTTGTTAACAAAGAGGGCAAGTAAGATTCAAGCTTAAATTTCTCAAAAATCCTTCACGAAAAGTAACATCACCATAATGTTAAGGAAACGTTATTTCTTGTATTATTGGCCTTAGTTTGCGTGAAAGTGCAAATTTTACGTTTGAATCTTACTTCCCCTTTTTGTTTACAAAGTACTCGAGAAATGCTTGCCATACGTGTTATATACAAGAACACCATAGCAGTACCGGTTACTATGGTACAGTAAATAACAACCCGCATAATCACAAACCATTCCTGGACCATTTCCCTTATTGTTGACGACCACTTCCGTTATTGTTACGACATTTACCCTTATAGTTGACAACGATAAACTAATAATCTCCTATATAGTTTTAACAATATGTCAGATGGTAAAAGGCCAAATAACAATATATTGAATAGGCGGTTAAGTTAGGTTACCATAAAAATATGCAATTTTCACGAACAAAATTTTTGCTGTACTCTATGCCAAACAGTTGGTATATAATCTACACTGAGTGCAGACAATAAAAAACCTTTCAATGACAATATGGCAAACATTAACAATATGTGTTAGTGTAGAGGTTGTACGATGAAAATGAGATTAAAATATTCGATGACAATAACATAAAATGTGATAATATAACTTACATTCGAAATATAGTTTTAACTATATAGCAAATTGTTTTTCGTTATGCGGGAACCGCATAGAAACCATACGCATATATATACCGTCTGTATCCAGGGTTGCCACATTATTCTTCGTTCACATCTCTAATGTTTGCCAAAAAATCTGTTTTTTTCTGTGATTAACTGCAAAAAGTCTTGACAATAATCTTTGCTTCAAACTTTGTGTTACAAAAGTAGAATGGAAACTTTTCAGGTGCCCAAATGCTAATATGTACCCCTCTTTTTATAATCGCTATCAAGTTGCACGCAAAATAAAACAGATAGGGTATGTGTCCCTTGACTCAGCCTATTATGCAACCATCGATCACATTTTTTATTATAACTCATAAAGTTTATAAGCTGTAAGCGAGATTCAACTAGTTAGACACTTGCAAAGATAAGTTTGATAAGACATTTGGTAGTATGTAACACGAAAAGTTACACAACTCTTTTTATAAAGTCAGAAACATTCGAGGGATGTGGATTTAATGTCGGTCTATAAGCACCAATTTTTATCTATTTGTGGATGCAACTTCGTCCCATTCGATGCATTTATTACTTAATGCAGTCTTTGAACGGTTGTTTTTCCTAATTTTATGAATTAATGCATTGTAAGTTGTACTCGATTTATTGAATACAATATTTTACAAAACAAACTAAAGTAAAACTGCCTCGAAACACTTAAGCGGTGTTCATATATGATTTATCAGCCATTCAATAATTAAAACATTATAATTCACTATACAATGATGTTGTCTCTTCGATTTGTGTTCAGTTGAGCCACTTGAATATAAACAACCACAAATTCCTGCATTTGCACTTGAAATTTGACCAATAACAACCTTTTTACTACGTTATTGATACAACAGACCATAATTGGGAACATACAAAAAAATATGTCCCCAACATTGGGTCTACGATTTTCTCGTAAAATCATTGTTATTTTTGCTATGGGAACAGTTAGTTTGTAACTTGTAAGTATTTTCTGCACATCCAAACATTACTTGTTTTATCGATTCAATTAAGCCAAATTTAGATCACTTGAAGATCGTGTAAATCATCTGTTCAGCTTAACCAGTGAAATCAAGATGCCCCAAAAGCGCAAGAAATCGAAAATTACGCGAAAGTGAACAACTATAAGATGATTAATATTGTCTCAATTGCTTCGGATTACATTGGTCATCCTAATAGCAACATGATTTTGTTGATTATCGCTAAACTAATGGCACATTTGGTACATAGGCCAAATGAAGGAGCTAGGCTAACATTACATCCCCTTACCCTATATACTCATCAAAACACATTTTGAATAGCCGATTCGGTTTTTTCCTAGGTTCCTAGGCCTCCTAGGCTTAAATGCAAGTATCGGTTTTCCTACATCACACTACAGCAAAACGGATCTTCTTTCGACAGGAAATCGGATCAGTATCAGTATAGGGATTCATGTTTCCGGGGAAATCATCGATGAGGATAAAACCTTCTGTCAGGACAACAATTTGTTTTGATGTTTTGACTTAAAGTTCAAGGATAGGTGAACAAAACCAGAACGGAATTAACAAACAATCAATGTTTTGATGTATGTGAATAAATGTGTTGCATTTAGATTTCAGTTCTGATGTAAATGTTAGCTCAACTCCTCCTTTCCCTTTCATTTAACAATTGGATCGTATGATGGCATCCATGGTTATTGTACCAAGGCGGTTCTGGAATTCGGTCTTATTTAGTTTGTACTCGTATTGCGAGAAAACTTGCGTCACCGCTGCCGAAGAATGCGGAATTATTATAAAATTCGCAATGAACTTTCTTAGCAAGGGAAAAGCCAGTTTTCCATCTGTTCGTTTGAAACAGCAGTTTTCTCTAACAAATTTCTAAGCCATCCGATTCTTTCCCTTCGATATCCTTACAAATGAATACAAGAAATTCGGATATTGTTTAAACATCGAGTTGAACGCCTTTAAAGTGTGCAGCTTCTTTGGGTCGATAAACAATGCAATATCACATATACGTATATCGCTGGAAATACTTCATCAACGCGTGAACTGTTTCGTAGACTGATGAACGTATGTCTGTTCATTGTGTTAAATCTATTTTTGGTGATACTAAAAGCTTTAAGATCGAAGATGGCGTCGAAAGGAGAGCAAGTGCGAAAAGAAATTGTGTGCGGTCTCAATGAAAATCCGGATCTGTCAGTAAGAAAACTTGCAAACAAGTTTGGTTTTCCTGCAAGCACTGTAGCGTTCTTGAATCTTTCGATACACGTTTGACAACAGATAGGAAACGGATCCCTGAACATAGTGGCCACACAATCTTAATTTAAAAATTCTCACATTTTTGCATTATTTTCCATACTGGGAAGACGAGGGCGGCAAAATGGTGAGTCGACAACTGTGATGGAGCGAGCGTCCTCGCAACAGAGCTCTGGTCCTCACAAGTTCCTACCTCATGCTTCCACGGGTCAAGAGATGACAAAGACCACCAGCTAAGGGTTACGTACTTAGCTGGTAGTGCAGCCTGGGCACTGTTGTCCTTCTGACTTCAGCTAGATTGAGGAGGTGCGTGCCGAGCGTCTGTCCACCAAGGAGGTGCGGCTCAAACAGCGTCTGTCCTGGCATCCAGCGGCTGAGTGAGAAACGCTCAGCTATACATTAGGTCGCGTCAACTATACATTAGGTGGCAGTCGCACCAAGGCAATGTAGACAGCGCGACCCCGGTAAGGTAGCATGCTGAAATCTTAGCCTACCACGAAAAATGTAAGTATTCTTTATACGGTATATAATTTTGGATCATCCATGGAATTCCCGAGTATTGTATGAATTTTTTTTTTTCATTCATGGGAATGATAATGCAAGTCCATATACAATTGCAGCAGGACTACAATCGAAAAACATGCAGACAGTATACATGTTATTCTCATTTTATATTTTAACTTCCCTTCACAATTTTTTTATGCTATTTTCAGCTTCGCATTTATCCATCGTCGTAAGTTTTGGTCCACTTACCCCCCATTGAGCGAGATAAGGCGCAATAACCTTGGCAATTATTGCCATGCTTTTAGTTCAAATGCCAAAAGTTCATCCACAGGCAAAAGGAGCATAAACTAATCTTTCTAGCATCTACACACTTAGAAAATTTCATGTAAAATTAGGCCTTTTTAGATGCACCCAAACGAAGCGGCTAATAAGTCTTAAATTTACGTCTTGCTTCAAATTTACATTAACTAATAACTTAACACTTAATTTTACATGCCATGACGTAAATTTCAATCACAACACTTTTTTTAGGGGTTTTTAATTTTTTTCTTAAAACAAATCTAAAAGTTTATAAATCTATTTAATGTTACTAGAGAGAACAACTGCTTTTGCAGTGCAAAATTGATTGATCGATTCAAATATTTAATCAGAATTGTAAACCCAAGGTCAGGTTTATTCAAGCATTCTATTAAAGAAACTTATTTGAAAAAACATAGCCGTCCACCAAATATGTCTTCTATTGTCACTCCATGTTGATATTGTGGTAAAAATCGATGCACAAAATGCATTGCTAAACATTCAAATGTTTTAAAGTTGTGACAAAGTAATACTTCCTTCACTATTGAAATTATAATCAGATGAAAAAAGAAATATACTGCGGCGTGCGTTGTCAATGTCGGCCTATTCATGACTGTGTGCTTTCAAAAACATCTACACTGGTAGTAGAAGGCAAACAATTGAGTTACGCATTTATTTTTCAGTTCATGGTCGTGTAAATTTCAATGTTTTAACCCATAAAATTAAATCCGCGTGATTTTTTTTTAGGCTCTTGATGTGGTATTGCATTGTAAGGCATTACTTCGCATCATATTGTGTTTACTTTTGGGTGACAACCATTATTATTGGATTTGTGTCTATTTGCACAGAAAATTATGCGATTTATTTATTCACATGACAAGAAATTTAAACCTTCTATAAATTACAGCTCTTGTAATTTTCATTATTTTTAAGAGTGTATGCTCGCAACGGTTAAGTACAAATTATCAAACTGTTTAACTCTACGTGGAAGCGTTTGGTACGGAAGGTCCACGCTTTCTTCCTTCTCTTGATTCAGAGTAGTAGAGCGATTTTAGATCTTTCTGGAATCGCTCTATTTCTTGGAATCCTCTCTGCTTTTTTCATCTTGATTCACAACCAGACACTTTCCATTTATTGAAAATCCGCATTTTTGTGCGACAGGATGAGCTACTTTTTAACAAGTTTTGTCAAATTTGGTAGCTCTTTCTTGGAATAACCAATCAGCTCTAGCCAAAATTTGTCCAAACGATGTTCTTTTCTCTGGAATCCGGCAAGAAACGTCAGACGGCACTGAGCACAGCTGCTCAAATTCTTCTTTTACTTAGTGAGCAACTGCAGCGCTCAGATATTCTTTATCTACGAACGTTTCCAGACACAGATCCAGAAACTTTTTAACTAGGTCCGTGAAGTGAGTCATAGCAACAAGATTACTGCAGATGACAACGCGTTAAAGGTCATGTTAATGGAGATTCAGAGAAAGATCATAAGTCGTTGCGGAACGCCAAAACGTCTTTGTCGGAAATTTAAGCAAATTCTGTCGCTTTATTAATTGCCGGCTTAGAAGCAAGACCAATTTCGACATTAAGGGCTAGTAAAAGATTCTATTTCAATTAACGATTTAGCTTTGACCGTCAGAGGCTCGAACTTAACGATTTTCTCCTTTGCTGCTCTAACAAGTCCCGTCAAATCGTCAAAAAGAAACGAAGTCATAGGAGATTCGATCTGGGAAACGACACGACTGCAGACGTGAAGATAAAATTCAGCTTTGGTCCTTGCATTTTACACTTTTGATCGGAACACCGACGAAATTTGGATGACTTTTATTCAGTTTTCTATCTTCCCGCTTCCTGACTTCTTCCACAAACCTTTTCAAATAGAGCAACATTTGTAGTGCTCTTCTAGCACCTTGCTTCCTGGAACTCCTACTAAGGTGTTCTGTATACTTCTAGCAAGTTTAATAAAATTCTGAGAAGTTTTCTGAACCACTACGAAGATCTGAAAACTTTTGAAAAGCTCAACGAATTTCTGGACAGTTCTCTGAATTTATGGAAATCCTAATGTTCAGGAAAGTTTCTCGAACGTTTGGGAAGTTTCCTGAAATTCTGGGAAGTTCCCTGAACATCTTGAGTAGTTCTATGAACTTCTGAGAAATACCCAAACAAATCTGATAAGTTTTATGAACTTCTGGGAAGCTCCCTGAATTGCTGGATATTTGCGTGAACTTTTGTGAAGAACCCTTTACTTTTGGGAAGTTACCTGAACTTATGCGAAGCTCCCTGAACTTATTAAAAATAAATTGAATTTCTTCAGATTGAATTTCAGGGAAGTTACCTGAACTTCTAGAAAGAACCCTTAACTTCTAGGAAGTTTCCTGATTTTCTGGGGTGTTCCCTTGACATCAGGCAGAATAGCAAAACCTCGACAGTTCCCTGAGTTTCTAGGAAGTTCAGTGAATTTATACGATTTTTCCGAATTTTTGCGAAGCATTTTTGTTCATTAGTTGCTTCACCTCTTCCGGTGTTGGAGGACGCAAATAATTTTGAGGATAGATTTGCAAAATCTCCTCAGGGTCTTCAACCCTCAAGTTTTTGCCGAGAGAACTAGCTGAGGAACCGTACGCCATCATCTGTTAAGCTGCAGTGTTCCTTTGTAACGGACTCAGGTCAAGGCATCAGTTGAGTCTAGTTGTCGCATAATGTCCAGGAACACCTCCCTTGGCATGTTGAAACGACCCAGAAAGTGCTTCTGGTCATAGGTTGGCGTGTCGCTCAAGTAGTCGTGGAACATATTCTGATGACCGAAACGGAACGTGACCCTCTCTAGACGCATGTTTTTCCTGACCCTCTAGACGCATGTTTTTCCGCTGCCAAATTACAAATCAGCATTATCTAATATCGTTTAAATGAGATGCATGTATTTACACAGTCACCTTCAGCAAAACAAAAAAGCAACTATTCTCGTCATTTCCACCGACGCACTACTGGCAGTAAATATTATTTGGTCAAACCAATCCATGGCAAAAAATTTACGAAAAATCTGCGGTCTCTGAAAAAATCATGATCAATGATGATGATGACAGGATGATAGGCGTTGATGGGTTAAATAACAAGAAATACAACACCGCCGCTGGGAACGCAAAGTTGGTCTATTTAGGCTGGTAATATTCAAGTTTGCTGATGCAAATCAAGTATGAAGTTGCTCCAAAAATAAACCACCGCTGAAGATGCCCTAAGAGGTACGTTTTGAACAGGTTGAACAAAACCAGCAGAAAATGATCGAAATGCAAAACTGTTTGTCTTAGCCCTTCCTTGAAGAAATTGTGTAAGACGTGCATGCCGCAGCTAACGATGTTGAGGACTTCAAACGCAGGGCTGACTCGCTGATCCCCGATTTTCCCAGTCAATTCTTCGAACGCCTTCCAGTTGACAACCGGGCCATCCATATAGCAACGAACTAACTTTTTCAGCAATGCTGGATTGCAGAAAAACACGATTGCATTCAGTTAATGTGATCGTTGGGCCGAGTAAACGACAAAAACGCTACTCAAATCATTTGAAAAAGGTGTGAGTATGGTTTCTTCCATATGACAAAAATTTCCGATGGCTTTTGAAATTCTCGGCTCTTCCCCGCATATTTCCCGATGATTTTGGATTCCCGCATTTCCTGATTTTCCCGAGTCTGAGGCCTGACCCACCGGAAGGACGCGAATGTGAAGCAAATACCGCAGAAGAGACCAGATCTTCCGCTACGTACTGTGGTTAGAAAAATTAAAATGTGCCCAACTTTTGAGCATACTTCGAAGCATTGACAAGGTATGAAGTCGTGATGATAAACAGAATGTGACGGCTTCAACCCGGGCTCGCAAGTTGTACCGCGAATATTTGACGAAATTTTCCTGCGCGATAATGGACAATGAAACTTATGTGGAAGATTTTAAGCAGCTTTAGTTATACTGCCATGCAACGAAACGACGTAGAGGAGCATTTCAGGACGAAGACAAAGGCCAAGTTTTTCAAAAAATATTTGGTTTGGCAGGCAATATGCAGCTGTGGTCGAGCAAGCCAAAGCAACATCGCTACTGGAACGGTAAACAAGGAAATATACCGTGGAGAATGCATCGCTATTCTGGCCTGATTTGGCGTTTTGTCCTACGCCAAAGATATTTTGAAATGGTATAAAGCAAATGGAGTCCATTTTATACCGAAACAGGCGAATCCAGCTGCTCGGAGTTGACACCAATCGAGCGGTATTGGGCTCTCGCGGAGAGAGAACTCGCTGAATATAAACAACAAGCACAACTATACAACTATAGACAATTTTTGAAAATCTTTGGCAAAAGCAGCTAAATCGGTTGCAGAGAAGTATACACTGAAAATTAATAGTTTATATTACGAAATCGAAGGTAGAACGAACAAATCTATTCGTTGTTTTCTGCAACGAAATTGAATTGTTCTTATTATGAAGATACATTCGTAATAAATGGCACATACGCAACTGTCAAAAGCACGAAGCTTTTGTTGACACAAAAAGAACATTCGTAAATTGTAGGTGAACAATATAAGGAGCTACGAATATTTGGTTACAAATTAAAAAGAAACATCTCACTGGTTGATACATGAAGGTCTGACAGATCTACTTTATCGACTCAAAATGTGATTGACAAAAAAAAAAAGAAAACCACGTAGAGTTGTCCATCGTATATTTAATGTTTCTGACATGCGATTCGAACCTGAATTTTTTGAAAGTGCTGATTCTGAATCCGTGGTTGTTCTCATTAGGTTATGCTGACTCGTGAGAACAAGTTTGATTGATGAGCATGAAGTTATAGCTCTCGACAGCGCTCCAATTTTTATTTTGGGGTTTGAATTATTATTTTCACCCCTACCAGCAGCACCGCCATCATGCATGAGTACGGTATAAAAGAGAAACAGCAATTGGCTGGTCTTCACGAAATTCATTTTGTGCATTTTACAAAAGGTGTAATGATAGCATTTCACCGGATAAAAAGCATTATGAATGTTTCATACAATATACGAGACATTTGTTTTATAAACAAAATCCATGTTTACGAAACGCGTGAAAGCTATTTAACGAAAATAAATTTTCAGTGTACACAGATCCTGAAGGCTGGAGTAAACTCAAAAGCTCGTAGTTTCTTCATGCAGCCTAATTAAGTAACTTTAATTAGTTTTAAGATGACTAATAATGCACCATTTAATTAATAAAAAAATGCATTTTGGATTGAACTAAAAGAAAATTTGTTTTATTCCAAACTTAGTTTGTCCAGATTTTGTCGCGAACAAGCCTTAAATACCACACGGGATGATCTCTATCTTATTTTCAATATTTTAAATTATTGTAAACTGACACTGATTATGATCTCACATTGAACATTGCGATAGAAAAAAAAACAAAAATGACATTTTGCGTACTACAACCCAGCAATCAAATAAAGTCAACAAAAAACCATGAAGTTGAAAAACCATGAATTTAAAATATTTTTACAACAGTTATTAGGTTATTGTTACTGGGGGTGACCCCGGCGTTTTGGTTAACATCCATACCTCTCACGCCAAAGTCGCGAGTTTGAATCTCACCCCCGGTCAAGTTAGGGACTATTCATAAACCACGTATACTTTTCTGGGGGAAGGAGGGTTTGACCAAAGTCTACGCTCGATACAAAATTTCAATAAAAATTGTATGGAGATAAGTCTACAAGGAAGGGGGGGGGGGGCGAAATTTTCAAAAATTAGTCTACGTGGTTTATGAACAGGCCCTTACGAAAATGCCCAAAAGAGATGTTTAAGTTACGATGACAAGAGAAGGCTGAAAATCTCGAAAATCATGAAACCAAAAAAAAAAATGTTGTTGTTACCTCCCATCCAGAAACTGGTTTCATTTTAACCAGGAATCTAAAATTTAATTTTGCTTCTTATTAGGTTCGCATACCGAGTTTCAAAGATTGCATTAAAAATGAGCCAACTGGTTATAACATGGCAGTAAAAAAGTCAGTATTCAGTTCTTAAGGCAATTTAGTAGCAAGAAAAGGTTTTATTCATTGGTTTTATCAACTGCTAAGAAACTGGAATAAAACAAAAAATATGTTTTTTATTACTCCACGTGTGAGGTACGTAATTAAAATGTGTTGATGGAAAAATCATCAGACCCGAGCAATGAACAGCTATTTCTGCAAGAACCAAAAAGATACAAAGAGAAGGCATTGATAGTTTCGTTAGACTGCGACAGGCTGCGAAAATTTAATAGAATCAGAAGCAATACCATAGAATGTCCTCTCTCAGAGCATATCTGAATGAAGCAACAGCGGAGAATCCCCAAAGCTTTGAAACATATCGCAATGGCAGTGCCTTTTGCTCTATATCATTTAATTAACTACAATTATTAATCACAATCACTTTGAAACATTAATACTATTTAAGCTTCAACAAAACTGAATGGTCATAATTGAAATCAATCGAAGCAAAATAAGTCCAAATTTGAAACAAAAATAACGGAAAATAAAACACAACTCACAAAGGTTTCACAAAAAGGAAATTTATTTCAATAGCAACAAATAGAAAAAAAAATCACACAAAACTGCAGTAATTAAAAGCTTTCGGTACGGATTCAATTAATTAATTTACCGCGTAAAGCCGTGCCGTTCCCGTCTGCCAGTCTTCTTCCGTCGAATCCGTCGTAATTCTGCGACAATTTGTGCTTCCACACCAGCTGAGCTAGTAATTACCCATTCGAATCAAACGGCCATTTAACACGTCGAACCTAAGCCAGCGGCCACTCAAGTACGCGCGAATGAGTTTTTATTGTTTTGCTCCGTCTTCCCCGAAAACCCCCTTGAAGCTATTGTTCACTTCACTCGATTGAACTTCATTACTGCACCTCTAATGGGAAATCAACGCCTACACTCGAAGGGGCGACCCATGTGCTCAATCACCACCTAGGAAAATAATAACGCGATTTTCAGTAAGGTCCGGCGATTGTCCAGATTGTTCCACCGGTTTGCGGAGGTCATGCACCGAGCTATCCCGTGTAAAACCGATTATTATTCCAATTTGCAACCAACGACAACTAGGACGGCAAAAACGGCACTTGCGTCCTAGACGAGTAACCGCATCGATTTATTCACAGTTGCCCTCCAGTAGAAAGTAGGCCTTGCAGTTTGCCACTCCTCACTACATGGTGGGAACACGGCATTGGTTGGTTGGAAGGCGGGTTGGTTAGAGGTTAACCGCACTCACACGAAAAATTCTGTTGGTTTTCAGCCGTATTTCTGGTCCCGCAGCGAAAGGAAGCAAGTTCACATAGCACCAGCACGAGCCTTGACAATTTCACTCTAATCTGCTTTCCGTTTCGTTTTTTTTTTGCGATGAACGTTCACTCCTATCGAATGCCGTTTTGGGGAACAAGTCCCGAACAGATGGTAACAGCCTAGAACTACGCTTTGATCTAACACTCTTCTTTTTTTGTTGCCTCTGGTGTTTTACAACATCTCATGCAATATGTATCACTAACGGCAAAAGCGATATGATTCGCTTTATCCTGACTGGAGCTAGTCCATATTCCCCCTTTGAATTAAAACGAGACGGCTTAGTTCGGAGGGGGTGCCTTATGGAGTGCTCAGTCCTTCGTAGGATCTCACTCCACTTCCATTCGTATGGAACATAGAACCGACACGCCACCTCTCGGTCCAACGTCCAATTCAACGACCCACCGAATTGCTGTTCGGTCCGGCTTGATTGATTGATGGTCTTCTGCGATGGCTTTCACCTGTTTCGGTGGAACTAGGACAAAAAATTGATCCCTTTTTTGTTAGTTTTTCCAGTGAAAAAAGAAAATTGAGATCCGTCAACGAGAAAGCTTTCTTGCTTTTCACGCAATCCAAGCAAACACCGCACAACGCGAGGAAACACGAGAATTTCGCGTCCTATCCTTCCCGAAGCGACGATACTACTGAGCGTTCGTCGTCGAGTTTCGTCCGATGGGATGCTCTTCTCCCTTTGTTCGGAACAAACAATGCAATAATACAAAGAGTCTGCTTCGTGCTTTCGGCTCTGGATCGCAGTGCAACATTATTGCTGCAGTGTGACATCGCCGGCTGCTTGCATCCCGTGTAGCATAGCTAAAAAGTTGCTCAATTTGTGTTCGTTCTCAATTCGCCTCTCCGCAGGGATAGCGAGAAGAGTGCTCTGGCTTCACTCGTGGAATGCGTGGGAGTTTGAACACTAAACACAATGTAATCCTGCTGTTTGTTTTGATCGTTTTCGTTCTTGGACGGTCGCTCTGCTCGATGTATCATAATTGAAGTCCCCTTCGGTGCTGCCTCGTGGACGGAATTTGAATTTGACTTGCTTTTTTGTTTGTTCCCGCTGCAGTTTTGATGGTGGTGGTGGTTGTTTGCGCTGTTGAAGGAGACCTGTCACTGAGCTCGAAGTAACGCAGCGACTCACACCGCAGCAGCACAATCTCTACTTGACTTGACTGACTTGAACCGGCTGGGAGCTGGGAGTGCATGCTGAGGAGGGGCGACGACGAGGCATAATTTTGATAGACACGTGAATAATGAATGCTTTCGGTGTTTATGTTGCGCTATGTTTTGTGTGTGAGCCGTTCGTTCCATTGGATGCTGTGCTGACATGAACGGAGCGGCAGCCGAGTCAGTGGCGGTGTCGTTTTAATGAACTAGACGGGAGAAATGGAAGAAATGACTTCTAATTAATTAACCATTCTTGAGTGTTTGAATTTTCTTTGAGCCAGTAAGGGCGAAGAGGTTGATTTGCATTTCATTATGCTTGACGGGCAAACAATAGGAAATATGAATCTTGACGTGCTTCTTCTTTGACCGATGGAATGGGCCAAGGAGTTCATAAATGTGTACGATGTGTGCAAAAAAAAAAAGATAACAGATGAGTATAACGACGAAGGTTACAACGCCAGTACTGAAATCTACGATTGATGGTATTGGAGAAATATGCGAACATATATTCAGTAATTTCATAGAAACAAGATATACGATCTTTCATGATAGTTTGTACTTTTTATCCTAATCGAAAAATATTAGATGCGCTTTTTTCATTATTTTGTCATAACCATTTCGGCGTTAGGGTGGTCAAAAAAATTTACTTATTTGTAATGCATTTTTTAAAATAACTTTTGAATCACTGAACGGAATTAATCAACCAAATACGCAAATGAAAGGCAACGGCTGGACATTATATAGCGGGAATGGAAAGCATGGCTTGAGAAAAAACAACAAAGAATTACAGTTTAATCGGATTTATTTAATACTAGCTGAACCCGGTGCGTGCGCTGATACGCTTGCAACTCAAAGAAAGAAAATTTAATAGAACTGGCACGTTCATGGTTGTTTTACGGAATGAGTCTTGTTCTGTAATAAGAAGGGGTTCAAACTTCTATCAGAAAATGCTTCTTACCTAAGAAATACACATTTTGTGTTTTAGTTACCTGGATTATTGTCATGTTTGGTTCAAATTTGTGTTTCATTTGAATGATAGCTGGCAAACCAGCAATTGTATTTAAATTTCTATTTCAAATTGTGTATATATTTATATTCAGAAATTATAATTAATTGAATATAGATTACATATAATGTTAACTAACGATTCATTTGCATTGCTTCTTCAAATTGTTTATGTGTCCTTGTAATGTTGGACAAATCTTAAAACAGGCATTAACTTTGACAGTTGTGTCTCCGTCTATTTATAACTAAATATAAGGTTCAAGTTTTGTACCATTGTGTTCTCAACTGTACAAACATTGCTATCGCGAAATTTTAGACATTTTTCTCGTAAACAACAGTCAAAAAATGAACACTTTTTTATACAAAAAAGCTAGCACGTATCTGTAAAGGTGGTACTTACAGTTGTTTTCTTCAAAAATACAAAAAACGGATTCCCTCCGAATTGAGAGATCAAGAAACCCATGGTTCATATCCGCAACTTGATGAATTTTCGCAAGATTTGTCAGCTAATCCTTCTGAAAATTCCATCAAAGCGGAAGAATCAAATCCCCAAGAAGATGAATTCTCATGCCATTTGCCAAACAATTCCAACAGATCGAATGATTTTGGAGGTAAATATACGTGGTTGTCATTTTTGAAAGATTTTGATTTTCATACAATAGGATAACTGTCATCAGCTGTTGAACACCACATTACCCAGTCAGCTTTAAAATCCTTTATATGTGTTAGGAATACTTGAATGCTGATTTAACAACAGATTGTCGCACGCTAATGAGAACACCAAGGTCCGGGGAAAAAATGGATATGAAGGATGATGGCAAATATTGGCACCACGGGTTGTAAAACGGCCTCCAAAGCCGTCTGAAGCACATTTTAACGGACATGGAGCTTTTGATTATTATCAATCCAAGAACTACCTCATATACGACCCATCGTCATCGATATATATATTATGGGGCTTCCAACCCGAAGGATGCTGGCGAGTTTCTCATTCCTCTGGTAAAAGATCTTAAATCGGTTCTGAAATTTGGCGTGATCATTAATGAGCATAGAATATCTATTAGAATTCGTGCATTCATTTGTGACACGCCTGCACGCTGTTTCATCAAAGGTGTTACAAACTTTAATGGTAAATTTGGTCGTCTAAAGTGTACCACAAAAAGGAATTATTCACATGAGACACGTACCAAGACTTTTCCTGAAGTGCAAGCTGATTCTGAAACTGATCAACTGTTTCGAGAATTCAAATTCTATCCAGAACATCAACGAGCTGTTTCACCCTTTTTGGAAGTGCCAGTTAACATGATAGACGACATAATCATCGCGAACGCTTCGCATTTATTAGAATAAGGTGTTATGCAAAAACTCATGAGTTCTTGGCGTACAGGCTCTATGACCAAACGTACCTAGTGGAGTGTGCATGCACACTCCCTAAGGTTCTCATCCCACTATAGAAAAAAATCTTTCTTGCCTTCAAAAACCTTCACATGCGAAATTTGGTTCTATTTTCTTGATTAGTTCTCGAGTTATGCAGAAAACTGTGTTTAATTTAAAAGGAATCCACCGTCCTCTCAGGGGAGGGGGTGGGGGGGCTCCCTTTTAATTGAGCATAAGCATGATTGACCGCCCGAGATTGCTATTCCGTTATTGCCAGCCAGCTGTCCGTGCCTCGACCAACCCCGCAGTGGGATGTTAGGCTAAGGTAACGTCCTTGGTTCGAGTACTACTTTACCCATGCCCTTTCGCTCAATTTTTAATACTTCTATTCTATTTCCAACCTACCGTACACTGACGGAACTTTCAACACTTTCGCTTCATATCCTTTATTCTAGCAAACATTACTGTCCACTCTTGGTGCCTCATGTTGATGATCGAACATCTTCTTCTACTACAAAATACAAGTATGCAAAACCCATAATGAGATATTTAGATGTTCAACTTCGTAGTTCGGCGAACTTCCTTCGATCTAAGCGTCCTCAGGGTGGCCACACAATCTTTATTTTAAAATTCCCGCATTTTTCCCGAGTTTTTTCCGCATTTTGCCTAATTTCCCCAACTGGGAAAATGAGTTAAAATAATAGATATTTCAGAAGTTTTCGAGAAAATTGTTCAATCCGAATTTCTGACTTTTTTCATTTAGGCAAAATGACGGATAGCAGCCACAAATCGGGTTTCTTGCATATTGCGTAACCTTCTTTGGTCTCTCATTTTGCAAACGAAGAACAAAAATAGCCAATAAGTTACATAAACAGCGACGAAAAATAGAAAAGCATTCAAGATTTTCGACCGCAAAATGATGCACTTGTGCTGCGTGTATATTGTATCAAGTATTTCTTGATTTAAACGTCGTTGACAGCTCGTACAGAATTCTCTGGGTTATCAAATGATTTTCACTGTGGATCATTACCAGAAACTATTCATTTATTGAAAATCCTCGCGCTCGTCGCATTTTTGACAACATTTGATAAAAAGGTGCACATCTTGGCACTTTTTTAACAAATTTTGTCAAATTTGGCAGCTCCTTTTTGGAATGACCAATCAGTTCTTTCACTTTGTGAGCAACTGCAGCTTGTTTAAGGTTTTTAGTCAGAAAAACGTGAAGTGAAAATTAACCTAACCTATAATTCATATGAAGGAAGGACTGCCTCCCGTTTCACCTTAGAGGGTATGTGAATGGTGATTTGTTGAGTTGCTACTTCAGAAAACCACAGTAAATAGATCTACAGTCGTTGCAGAACGCCAAAACGTATTCGTCGGATTTTTTTGCAAATTCTCTCGCTTTCTTGATTGCTGATTTAGAGGCAAACCCGATTTCCATATTTAGGGCTAGCAGAAGATCGCTCTCCGTCAATTTACTTTCAATTAATGATTTCGGACACATTTTCAAATCGTCAGATTCAGTCTGGGAAACGAATCAACCATTGCTGCAGAAGTGATGGCAAAATTCAACTTAGCTCCCAGCATCTTATCGTCTGCCGCATCAACCACAAAAGCGAACACTTTTGATCGGAATACCGAAGAAACGCTCCGTTTGTAATCCTGATGACTTTCCTTTAGCTTTCTTTCTTGCTGCTTCCCGACTTCGTCCACATATCTTCTCAAATGGTGCAATATTTGAAACGCAATATTTTCCACCCAACGAACTTCGCAGAAATTCAGTAGAAAAACGATTTTACATCATTTTTATTTAAAGCTTTCCATAGATACGTAATTCTAGTGATGAAAAAATTGTCATGCATCAATTGGTCGACATTTTATATTTCCGGAGAAATTTACGAAAAGGGCGAATCGGCTTTTGTAAAAGCTCAATTTCTGAAACTTAGACCGCAATCGGGTAAAAGAAAGTTTCTGCTAGCCAATTGTGATATCAATTTTGAAATTGAACTTTAATTCGCTAAAACACGTCGATTCAAATGTTTGCTTACAAAAGCATATTCACTCATTTAGCAAGTTTCTCCGGAATTAGTCTATTTAACAAGGGTTGAAAAATGACAGCTAATTTTTTGAAAAGCATTCGTTTATAAAATAAAATGTCTTATGCATTAGGTTTGAACAGGCTGTCCAAAGCCAGCAGAAAATGGTTCACATGGTAATGTCAAACACTGTTTCATTTCGTTAATGAGATCGTTGGACCGAGTCACTCAAACGTTGATCTGAACTCTTGGTTTGAGACTAGCATTGTCTTTTCGTGAGCCTTTCGCTTCATGTATTTTGTTTTCAACGCATTAAACACAAGCCCAATCCTACGAGCTTCGTTTCAAAGCTGCGCGGTACAATACCAACGTCGTTGGCGAAGCAAAACTGTTGGGCAGACTTCCTGAGTCGTGCCACTCGTGTCTATCCCAGCTCAAATCAGACCCTCCAATGCAATGTTAAACAACAAACACGACAATCCATCACCTTGCTGTAACCCTCTCCGAGATTCGAAGGGACTTGTGATCGTCCCTGATACTCGGACGACATACATCACTCGATCCATCGTTGCTTTGACCAAGCGCGTCAGTTTTTCCGGAAATCCATATTCGTGCATAATCTGCCATAGCTGGTCTAGATCGATTGTATCATAAGCTATTTTGATGAAAAGATGAAGTGTGGGTAGGTTATATTTGCGACATTTTTGCAGCACTTGCCGAATCACGAAAATCTGTTCCGTAGTAGCGCAGGCACCCATGAATCTCGGTTGGTTTTTCTTAACGAACTCCTTTGCCATTGGTGATAGGTGCCCGACCAGAAGAAAACAACCAAATTATTTCAGGTTTTATTATTCAGTTACGCTGTTTTTATAGCAGAGGTGGTTGGAATTCAGATCGCGGATGTTGTTAAAATAACAGAAATTGGAACAGAAAATTCTCAATAGGCGACAAAATTATTGCAAACTATGATACAGATATGACTTACACAAAACAAACTTTGTACCAGTTTTGTTACGATGGAGCAAAATTATATCAGCTAGTGTTAGAATAAATTTATTTCTTTACGCAGATTGTGCCTCCCAGGGCATTATATCTTAATTTGTATAAATATGTTATATAATTATCCAGATGGAAATGTCTTTAACAAATTTCTAACATAATCAGTAAGTCTGAACTAGTTTTGTTATAGTCTTGTTTTGTTTATGTTATACGCTTCTGGTCGGGTGGTGACATAAAAATTGGGAGAGCAACTTGTACGTGTCGCTCAAAAGCGTGATTGCACGATAATTGCAGCAATCCAACTTGTCGCCCTTTTTATAGATGGGACACACTATTCCCTCCATCCAATCCTCCGGTAAACATTCCTCCTAACAAATCCTGGTAATTACCCAGTGCAAAACCCTGGCATGTGCTTCACCACCGTATTTTAAAAGCTCGCTCGAAAGTTGGTCAACTCCAGCAGCTTTGTTGTTTTTCAACCGACCAATTTCCTCCTCAACTTCCTGAAGGGCTGGGGTCGAGATCCTGTCATCTTCTGCGCGTGTTCCTAAATTTATTACCATGCTGCATTCGTTCAGGTAACATTGACGTTCAGGTGAACTCTGCTGAGTACCGCATACGGATCGAAAATGCGTTGCCTACACATACTTGAGACGTTCTACCGTCGAGGTGGTCTGAGATCGTCTTCTCCAGGAAATTGGGAAAACGGAATAGGAGAAGTTTGTGCACAAACCATCGTGCCAGTCGTTATCAAACAATTTCTCGATGTCCAAATGAACCGTTGTCTTTGAATCCGATTTGGCCTGGTTGACCAAGTTTGTGACCTGTTTGGGTTAGTCCACCGTCGTGTGTTTTGGTATCGGTACATTCTTGGATCCGGGTGGTTGAGAAATATTCAATCTACAGGCAATGGTTGAAACGCTTTTGGTCCCAAATTTTTCAGGACGAGGTTGAAAAGACCGTCAAAACCCCGAGCCTTCATGTATTTACCAGCAAGTCCAGCGTGATTTTTCGGTCATCTGGGGGCTCGCTAGGAGCATAAGCCAGCTGGAAGATGCTCTCGAATACCGATGCCTCGATCGGACTGACAATATCTGGACTCAAATTATGCGATACCATAAAATGTTGAGACATAGAATTTGCCTTTACAAAGGCCGTCATATGAACTTCATTTCCTACCCTTAGGGGTGGGATGGGCGTAGGCTTATTTTTCAGCACTTTTGTTAAACGCCAGAAAGGCGTAGAGTAATTTGGTAAACAGCTAAAATGTTTTGCAAATTGTGTGTTCCTCAGTTCTTTTCCCCTCGAATGGCAATGCTCTTGTTTATTTTATTTAAAGAGTACTTTCCTAGCTTATTCTGCGTTCTTTGGAACTGACGCCTAAAAACAAGAAAAAAAAATATTCGTTTATTTTCTTGATCGAGGTTGGCAAGCGGTTATGATGAACCGTTGCACCGCTATCAACGGAGAACGTTTGCGTCGATGTCTTCCATCGTCAATAGAGCGGGATTGTCGTTTACTCGATCCTCAGTGAGCCGCTGAGGCTGAGGGCAGTTTGCTCGGTAATAGATTCACCGGCGATGCTGTTGACATTGGTCGATGGTTTGGTCCAACTCAAATGGCAGGTGGTCGGAGGACAGTTCAGGTATGGCACGGGTGTAGAGCATAACTTGAATTTGCAATTATGCTGAGGTCACCAGCGAGGAAATTAACCTTCCGAGAGTTAGCGTTTGAATGTCGTTCTTGAGACACCTTGCAGTGCACTGGACAGTAGATAGCGATGATAGTGATGGGACCATCGAATGACGCCTGCTCAACCCCGACAAGTTCCACGAAAGATAGATGAAACACAGGTAGGATTCTATACTGTAGTCCTCTCCTGACAGCAATGGCTACGCCACCGTCCTTTTTCGGTCAAACTCGGTGAAGTCTAATAATTCCGGATTTGTCCGTGCCTCGACCTACCCCGCAATGGGATACTAGGCAAAATATGACGTCCTTGGTTCGAGTACCATTGTACACATCTGTTCTATTTCCAACCTTCCGTACACTGACGGAACTTTCAACACTTTCTCTTCATATCTTTCATTCTAGCAGAAAAATTACTGTCCACTCTTGGTGCCTCATGGTGGTGAGCGAAAATCTCCTTCTACATAATAAATTAAAATTAAGAAGAACCCACCTTAAAACGGTGGAAAAAAAACAACTATTCACTGGAGCTCGCTTCTACTCTGCAGCCGACGCAAAGTTGAAATGGGCGAAAGAATGAAACACTACTCCTTTCCACCCAAGAAATTATCTTCGTCCTCTAATTTGACGAATCATCAAATCTGACGTATCGTTTTTAGACGAGTCTATCAACCTCTATTCCTTTTGTGAGCCCTCTACAATTTATCCACAAACTACAAAGCATGTATCATTTCAAGTTCCATAGTTGCATTGGAAACGAGTATTCAAAATTTAAATCTATCCATTATAGCAAATCAGAAATTGCGATGTGTTAATTTGGATATGATATCTACAATTTCTAATGTATTGCAACCACTCCCGAACATTCTCGAAGAATTATGGCAAGATACAGAACACCTTACAAGGTACGCGAAGTACCAATGGTACGTCTTGACCAGTCATTTGCCAACCGCATCCTGTAATAACCTAACTATAAACTAACAATTCACCGATTCCAGGATCACGAAAAAAATTCCATAAAAAATTCCCGCCGCCTAACATGCAAGTGGGCGGAATGTTACAACTTAGAAAAATTGTAAAAGAAATCGATGAATCAACTCTCTCACATTTTACAAAAATATGCTTTTTTGATAAATGTACTGCTTTTAACTGCATGCTAGTTTGTGATTTAAAAATTGTCCAGATTCATGAACAAAAAGTCCGAAAACTGATGCAGCACGGCATCTGAACTTTGGATTTGGAAACGTGTGTCACTGTATGAAAAATACTCTATAACCTTTTCAGGATTACATCTGAAAAATCCAAAATTGGCCAACATCCACCTTCACATAATTACTGATATATGGTCCTGTTGAAGATATATGCGATTACAGTATACTTTTCACACCTAAATCTTCATATCTTTAATTCAAAGCGATTTTCTAATCCAGCATCAGAAACATTGATAATAATTTATGAAAATTATTTCGAAAACCAAAAAAATACCGCTTTATTACCGAAAATCAAAACAAAATACCCTTGATATCACGTCAAAAGAGGCATGATTTTATTAAATAATGATGATCTTCTCGAACATCCTTCATAAGATTCAACCTTAAAACTGTGTCAAGCTTCAAAACAGCAACCCATAAATTTCCTATGCTTTACTAGCGCAGACTATCGCAGGGTATTGTCTTCCAATCAGTCATAAATCACATAATTCCCACTTGGAAACCCATTAAGTCAACAGCAAGCTGTTTTACAAGCCACAATCACTTTCCACACCTTCCAGACAACGACGCACACGACGACGACGAGCTATCACCAATCACCTCATCATGCAGCACGAATTAGCTCCAGAGAGCTAGCTGCGTGAGAAAAGGTTCAGGGTGGCATCGTCTCGTGAAAAATAGCAAACAATGAAATCTAAT
This sequence comes from Aedes japonicus, assembly GCA_034211315.2. Lineage (NCBI taxonomy): Eukaryota > Metazoa > Arthropoda > Insecta > Diptera > Culicidae > Aedes > Aedes japonicus. The sequence goes on along the minus strand of JASCZW010009680.1, from coordinate 2,771 downwards.
AACGTGTCTAAATTCCCATTTGGGGGGACTGGGGGATTAAGATTTATTTTCGATTTCACCAGTCCGGACTTTGCTGCTTTGACTCGCTGTAACCTTACCACCCTGAAAACGTCTTCATACGTTCATTTGGTAATATCGATTTCAGCAACTGAAGCCACTTGGATCCGAGAAGAGCTTAAAGTAGAACACCCACAACTACTGCTGCAGAAAGAGAGGACAATTTTCTGACAGGGAAGTTATCTTCATCATCAGCGTCAACTGTCACACTGCAGCACTACTGGCCGCCTGCTTTTCGGTTTAGACCTTTTCCGCGCGATGCGAATCGAGACAGACCACCCAGCAACCATGCAGTCAATGGTAACGATAGATCGCTCAAGCAAGGATGCCAGATATTTTTTTAAATGTCTGTAAAGAAGATTTAAAAATGTCCGTATTTGTATGTATTGAGGATTTTGTCAATAATTGGTCTGACGGTGTGTTTTATCAGAGCGCAAAGTGAGGAACGGTAAACCCATACTATCTAATACATTAGTTTTGAGAGCCTTTTTCATTTACTTCTTTCTGTTTTTCAACTGTCAGTAACATTCTGAAGAATCTATTAATTTTTAAGGAGTTTTAGGCTTTACAAATTCGTATATAATCTTGAGGTACTTCTTATTTTGAAAAAAATAGCGTTTGCAACAATTTTTTTTACTGACTTTAGCGATACTGCAAGCGAATACGCTGCCATCAGGTGGGGAATCCCCATTTGTATCGTCAATCGTAGCAACACTAGTGTGTAAAAAAAATGACAACGTTATCAATCTCCCAAATGGAGCGGCTGAAGATGCTGGTGAAACATATCCTTTTGGCGAAGCGCAACGCCGTGTTCATAATGGTTGACGAGACCTACTTGACACTGGATCGCAACGGCTAGCAGGAGACCGAATACTGACGCCCCCATCCATCAAGAAGGTAAGCGTTGACGTCAAATATATCTTCCATTCCAAGTTCTCGAAGTAGGCCCAAGCAGCACAGCTTGTATTAAACAAGTTGAAATTACTGTTGAATGTAAATAACAGGTTATAATTATAAGTGTATAATATTTTATTTCATACCTTAATTTGACGTAAAAAACGCAAAAAGTGAAGCTTTATGAAACATAAAACGGAAAAAAAATATCACCACGCATGGGGGGATTTCAACACTAGTCCTTGACTTGATAGGTTTGTAACTTCTTTGCTAAGCCAACTCCGATTGTTGAAATGTCATCTCTGAGTATCTATGATTTGCTTCCCTTTGGCAGTGAAACCACAATCTTCTACAACAAATTCATCGTTATGAAAAAGAACACGTTTGCAAAACATGGTTGGTGTAACGTTATTTCAACATTATTCAAGACTACCCATTAATTCTTGCCCGGTTCATGTTTTTTAAATGTATGGAATCATGCTTCTAAGATCAATAATTAAGTATTATCACTTGCAGCAGTGGAAATAGTATTTTTATCGCAATCGTTAGTCAGAATAAAAGAGTTTCATACCGGTCCAAAATTGACATGTTTTGTAAAAGTTTATAATACATTAATAAAACAAAGAATTTTAATGCTGAAAAGTTGTTTTGTGTGTTACTTGGGGGCCTTTTTGTGGTTGACGATCAGCGAGAATGGGATAACATAGTCGCTTCTCTTACCATCGTGGCTTGCTAAGAACAAGGAGGTATACAGTACGAAGTGCTTGCTTGAGGTTGTCCCCTTAATTGATAAGTATCGCTCAATAGAAAGTGTGATGTTTTGGATCGATTTTTGCCCGACCCATTATGCCAAGAGTTCACTTAGGAGATGAATCGGCTGGAAATAAACGTTTTATTGAAGACCGCTAACACTCCCAACGTCCTCCAGCTGCGACAGAGAGAAAATATAGGATCTGCTCAAATAATGTTGTGGTCAACAAAAAAAAGGAGCCAAGGCCAAGATAAAGCTCCTGAAATACATCTTTTGATCGGCTATGGCTAAGGTTTCGGTCAACTGTTGTATGGCCACCTGCAGACTGTCAGAGTGTTTTAATAGAAAACTAAGGAAACGTAGGATTTAAGGAGAATTTGATGCATTGCACTATCTTTTGGGTTTTTTTTTGCATCGCCATTCAAAATAAGTCTTTTTTTAATGCATACGTTAGCTGAAATTTTTAAGAGTACTGGAATTCGTTAAATTTTTGTATTATACTGAAGTCTAGGAACGCTTTTTGTTTTAATTCTCAGAACGGTATCGAAGACCTCATCGAAGTCTTCTTTAATGTTTTTTAAAACTTAAGACCTTTCAATGCTTAACTTGAGCTCATCTTCAAAAGCTTCCGTAACTATGCTGAATATTTAATTTTCTTTTGATATAATTATCTGAAATTGTTCCAAGTTTGACTTTTATTTCGTTCGAGTTTTTTTGCATTTCTTTGCTTTGATTTAGAAATGTAAGGAAAGTTATATATTCAATCATTTGGGGTATTTAAAAATGTAAGGCCAACTAGTCAACAAATGTCGAAATGCACATGGTACCAATAAAGAAATTTTCTTCGATGCAATTTCAAAAATAAAACTTCTTAAATCATTCTACATTTTTAAATATTATGGAACTTGTGATAAATTCGACAAATCTTCAGTAATTTTAACAGAAGCTTTCTTCAAAATAACTCAATTTTTCAAGTAAGTTGAAATCATAAGGAGTTCTTTGCAAATATTATTGGATCCAAAACATTCCAAACAAAATCCTACCTCTTTTATTATCTGATAAGTTTCCT